>CANNZV010001947.1:0-121462 GCA_947561585.1 Caprella mutica
TGATGTGAGTGTTGTACATCAGACCAGTTCGTAAATCCCGTTTTAGTGCTTTTGGAAAGAGAGTTTGGAGCCTACTAAACATCCTGAAGGCTGAGATTGATACCAAGTCTGCATTGTCTATTGAGACATGAATACGTGCCCAAATTGGAGAGGTTATTTCAGGTGAGATACAGTACGAGTTATAGGATGGTCCCACATTTTCGATCATATTAGAATTTTTTTTTTATAATTTAGATTTAATAATAATTTGTATACGATATTTTCTTATTATATAATAATTTGAAAAAATATTATTAAATTTTTTCTTACTTGATCGAGAATGTGGAGAAGTACGATAACTCGGGACTTACTCTCTATGTTTCCATTTATTTCTTTTCCTACAGAAATCTCAAATGAAATAAAAGTTCAATTTATGGAGTAAGTGTCTTAAAAGCAGTAATGGTTGCGCTCCAAGTAGAAATTTTACACCAGTTTGCCAACTAATTTATCGTGACACTGCCTAATGACTGTAAAAGCTAGAAATTAAATAAAAGTAATTCATTGAAAATGATTCAGTAAACAGTCTAGAATTATTTAAAATAATATATTATATATACATTGAAGGCAATTGAAATTAATTAATTTGTTATGTATTTTCTATTTCATTTATAATGATCGAATCCTATTTGTTTTTTATTTGTCTGTTCTTATTATTAAAATTATGAACATTTAGTGATAGATAATTGAATTTTTTAAATAATTAAAAAAAATCAATTGGAAAAGAATAAGTGTTAAATATAGTAGAAGTATTTAACCTAATATTAACTTAATATAATTGTATTCAGTTTTTAAGTATATTAAATGCATTTAATTACAGTTCACGTTAATCCTATGCCCTATTATTATGTACTTTATGTTAAATTCTGCATCACTCCATCATCATTATTTCTAAAGCGAGTGAACCTTGAGTACAAAATGATGATTAAATGATGATTAAATGATTCCACAGCAACTGAATAAATTTGTAGAGCAAGACGAACAACCAACTTTTTTCTTTGTGAATTCCACGGAAGAGGAAACATGATTTGCTTCTTAGCACTAGGAACCATTTTGAAACATTTTTAGTTTTTTATTATTTTCTTTTAAACCTGCTTCTGTTATATAATACTGGTAAAAAATTTATATGAACAAATTTAGTTAAATAAATTGTGTTTGATTGTTTATCAATATTTAATTGAAAATATTATAGTTACCATTTAAATTTGATTTGGGATGTAAATAAAGGTTATTTCCGGTACTTTTCATACAATAATTTCACATAAATCTGTAAATGCATTAATAATATGATAAATTTATTATTAAATTATATGATAACTTTAAAGAAAATTTGTAAGATCGCATTCTACGTAATCATTTATTTGAATTTGTTTTGGGGCTAAATATTTGTATTTTTAAAACATGTTTTAATGATGATTTTAATATTTATAATACAGAAATAATTATATTTTTATATTTGAATCGTTCTAAAATACATAAAGATTTTCCTGAAATTTTGTTCAACAAACCAAATACAAATAAGATTCATGTATCTTTGATTATTGCTGAGATATGCATATTTAGATTTAGATTCCAATCATAGATTTATTTTGAATTATTTACAATAGGATAAGTTCATAATTACCAGTCAGTACTAAATCTTCGGTCATACAAGAAAAACAATATACAAATTGTTATTATTACACAGTGCTATCTAATACTTCTGCAAACCCGAGTTTGCAGAAGTAGGTATTAGATAGTGTAATAATAACAATTTTTATATTGTTTTTATAGTACTGACTGATAATTAAGAGCTCACCCTTTCCATTAAATATTCGTTATTTAAATGAAACGTATTCTTTTATTTTCCGTTCTCCACAATGAATAAATTTCAATATATTTTAATGAATATTTTAACATCTTGATAATTTTAAATGGGATCTATATATTCATACGCAATTTCATATTAAATATCTTTATTCATTACAAATTAATAATATCCTATACGCCTTTCTAATATGTAAATAATTTCTATTTTAAATATCGATATTTATAATTAAAAAGCTTACATTAAATAAAAATTATCCTGATTCTTCTTTATCCTAAAATATAGTTGCAACATATGTTATCCTCTTACAAAAGTACAATTTATATCATTCAATATATAAAAGGGGCTTAAATACATATATTTCTTAAGATTTGAAGCGAACGTAAGATGAAGTACAGTGATAAATATAACGGCCTGAAGTACACTCTGAGAAGCTGCTCCGCCAAATGATATTAGATATAATATGGATTTAGATATAATATGGATTTAGAGGATGAAACGGACAGAATGGCAAATGCTTCTGGGCAGAAGTGGACACGGATTTAATTAAAAAACTTTTCATTAACTCATTTAAAGATGTTTGGAATTAGTGAAGGCAAGAGATTGATTTTTGTTCGGGAAAAAATCACTTTCCGAATTCTATTTTTAAAATATTCGGTTGATAAAAAAACTATATAAAAGATACAATTTCATAAACTTATTTCTATTCATGAAAGTCAGTTCTTTGGTAGTTATGGATAAAAATTTAATCACCTACCATAAATACATTCTTTTTGACTCCTTTCTATTATTTGTATTTTCAATGGCGGTTGAAATAACAAAAAATCAATCATTAATACAAAACTTAAATCCCTTCTTATTAAATAATTAATTTTAGCAAATTGCACAATTTTTTTATTTCAAATCGAGTGGTCAATATTAATTAATCATTTTGATCACTGTTTTCATATAACCAATATATTTGATTATTGATTGATACTTTTTCATATTTACCACTAAATTTAATTTCTGATTTTAAATTTCATAAATTTTGTCCCTATTTTTTTAGATTAAGTTTGAGTAAGAAAATTTGATCTAATTCATTTTTAAAGTTTCCATCAATGCAAATATATATACCCAAGTACCTCTATTCCTTCAGTACAAAATAGGGTTAGTTCCAACTAATAAGAATGTTCCACATTTTCGATCATTCAAGAAAAAAAATGTATTATGAAATCATATAAAAATACATTT
This sequence comes from Caprella mutica, assembly GCA_947561585.1. Lineage (NCBI taxonomy): Eukaryota > Metazoa > Arthropoda > Malacostraca > Amphipoda > Caprellidae > Caprella > Caprella mutica. Next base: position 3,077 of record CANNZV010001947.1, read on the forward strand.
TATAATTAAATAAATGTAATATCTATATTTTATATCTACAGTCTACACAGATAATGATCATAAAAGATGTTGATTGAAAGAGTTCTCATCAAAACAAGTCCACGTGTCAATATATCCAAGTTTCAAGGGGAGTTGGAATAGAAGTTTTTGACGTTATTCCAATATTTATCATATGTATTGGAAGAAGAAGCTGAAATAGAGGAAGTAGTTATAAGAGGAAGTAGAAGTAGAAGAAATATAAGTAGAGGAAATAGTTATAAGAGGAAGTAGAAATAGAGGAAGTAGAAGTAGAAGAAGTAGTTATAAGAGGAAGTAGAAGTAGAAGAAATATAAGTAGAGGAAGTAGTTATAAGAGGAAGTAGTTACAAGAGGAAGTAGAAATAGTGAAAGTACAAGTAGAGGAAGTAGTTATAAGAGGAAGTAGAAATAGAGGAAGTAGTTATAAGAGGAAGTAGAAGTAGAAGAAATATAAGTAGAGGAAATAGTTATAAGAGGAAGTAGAAATAGAGGAAGTAGAAGTAGAGGAAGTAGTTATAAGAAGAAGTAGAAGTAGAGGAAGTAGAAGTAGAGGAAATAGTTATAAGAGGAAGTAGAAATAGAGGAAGTAGAAGTAGAGGAAGTAGTTATAAGAGGAAGTAGAAATAGAAGAAGTAGAAGTAGAGGAAGTAGTTATAAGAGGAAGTAGAAATAGAAGAAGTAGAAGTAGAGGAAGTAGTTATAAGAGGAAGTAGAATTATCACTTTTAACTAAATAGGAACGTGTGAGATATAATTCTTTATGAACACTTTAATTGATGTTGATTGTTTTTTTCTAACCGTTTATTAACATATATGAAGAACTTAGTTCTAAAAGATAATTTATCAATGGGTCACCTTGTATTCGTTTTACATAGAGAAAAGATTCTGATAAGAGAAATTAGTTCAGAATTATCAAACTGCTCAAAAATCAGTTAGAATTATGACTAAACTAGGGATTATACAGATAATAATTATACAACACCAACTTTAACTGAAAAATGACCATCATTTTTGAAGTTTGTTATACCTTGTAAAGGAGCTATCTACCAGTGAGTCCCATCACGCTTGCTTTTATATATAAAGTTAATATATAAAAATATATTGATGATATTGATTATATATAATATTATTTATATATGTTGATAAATTACCTAAGTGTTAATTATTTTCAATGAATTTACTGCTAATAATATAACTTTTATTTACTGTTAGTAAATTAACAGTTAATAAATTAAAATTTGATGCTTAATAAATTAATAAGTAACTTATAACTTACACTAATTTGAGACCATTTATATGTTAATAAAGAATCCACTGAGTTAGACCCTCTATTCACAAATGTTAGATAGAGTCTTTACTTTCTTTACCAATAAAGTATCAATTAATTGTTATTGTACTCTTTTATCTTCTATTTTCCTTTTAGCAGGGGAAGTATTTTATTAGATTAAGCAGTGATCGATCTCTAATTTTATTCCACAGTTAACATTAGTAACAATTCTACCGTTAACATTGTGAACAATCCAAACGTTAACATTGCGAGCAATTCTTCCAACAGTTGCCTATTCGTTATTTCCATTGAAATTAAATTATCCCCCAACTAAGGCAATTAAGCTCATTCTAACACCTACCGGAGTGGAAACATTCAAACTCATGGAGAAAGTTGATCAGTTTTCTCTTGGAATAATAATTACCGGGTGTATATTCAACATGAAATGTTCAGGAAATATTTTACTTAAAAATAATTGCAAATTAAGTTTAGAAATAAGTTTGTTAGATGAGATAGAGAATTTTTTGGTTTGGGATGTTTATTTTGGAATTTTGTTTAAATGATTCTTAGGAAATAAAATCTTATAATGAAAGAAATTATAAGAAAAATGGAATCCTAATTTAGAACATTTATCTCTTCACACAAGAAACTATTCCAGGTTCCAATAAAATTCATATAATTAATGTTCAAATTTTAATATATTTAATAAGTTTGGAAATTATTATTCTTGGAATTTTTAATGAGAATAATTAAAAGATCGAGAGGGATCCCTCTCGATCTTCTAAGGACCAAACCATAATTTTTTTTCTATTTCTTTCCAAGATAAATATATTTAAACAAATATAATAAATATTTAAATGGTAGATAGAAAGATGATTAAGAGGGACCCCCTCTTAATCTTCTATGGCCCTACCATAACTCTCTATCAACCGTGGAACGACCAATGGTCCTCAGAGGCCCGGTCCTGCTTGAAATATTGATGCATAACTTGAAAACTAATTGACTGAAGTTACTTTCATTGTCTATGACGTATTTATTTATTGTATAATTATCAGTGAAAATAATACATCAAAACTATTTTACACCATTTTTGAAAAAGTGGGCCATTGGAGCCCGGATGAAGTACAGGCGCTGCTGCATCACATTTTTCATCACGCTAGTAACATCACTTATAGGAATATAGGCTATTTTTTGTGTGAGTCAAAATATGATGTAACAGCGAATGTATTTCACCGGAGGTCTAAATTTCTGCAGGATAATAAAATATTAAAAACTAAGTATGTTTGACTGTTTTCATTGAATTCAAATAAATAATTCATAGACTATAAAAATCCTCTATTTCCAGCAACTCATGTCATATATATTTTAATAGTATAAAGTTATATGTAGTTCCTACGGAACAAGCCTCTCATGCACTTTTGTCAAAGCAATTGTCTTGGGTCACGTCCTACCTTATTATGAAACACAAAAGTCACCATGGTGATTAAGAAGGTCACCATGGTGATTATTAAGGTCACCATGGTGATTAAGAAGGTCATCTTAGTGATTATTAAGGTCACCACGGTGATTAAGAAGGTCATCTTAGTGATTATTAAGGTCACCATGGTGATTAAGAAGGTCATCTTAGTGATTATTAAGGTCACCATGGTGATTAAGAAGGTCATCTTAGTGATTATTAAGGTCACCATGGTGATTATTAATTTCACTTCGGTGATTATTAAGGTCACCTCGGTGATTATTAAGCTCACCATGGTGATTATTAAGGTCACCATGGTGATTATGAAGCTCACCATGGTGATTATTAAGGTCATCATGGTGATTATTAAGCTCACCATGGTGATTATTAAGGTCACCATGGTGATTATAAAGCTCACCATGGTGATTATTAAGGTCACCATGGTGATTATTAAGGTCACCATGGAGATTATTAAGGTCACCATGGTGATTATTAAGCTCACCATGGTGATTATTAAGCTCACCATGGTGATTATTAAGGTCACCATGGTGATTATTAAGGTCACCATGGTGATTATTAGGGTCACCTCGGTGATTATTAAAGTCACCATGGTGATTATTAAGGTCACCATGGTGATTGTTAAACTCACCATGGAGATTATTAAGCATTTCAGTTGGTGTACATTACACTTATATCGTATATTCTGTTACTATATTATAGGTATGTAAACTCTACTATTATTAAATAGGCACTAGGATTTATTATAATTATATCTTTTGCAATGCTTTTCTCTAGGAATAATGAAGAAGTATATAAATATTATAGTTCTTGTGAATACGCTAACATATATGATGTATTTATTTATTGCATCGCATATATGTAGATATTATAGTCAGAACATTGAATGCAATTTAATTTAAAATTAGGGTTTAGGATTATAAAATCATTATAGAAAAGTTTGAACAGTGAAGTCATTGCAGTTAACAGTGAAGTCATTGCAGTTAACAGTGAAGTCATTGCAGTTAACAGTGAAGTCATTGCAGTGGACAGTGAAGTCATTGCAGTGAGCAGTGAAGTCATTGGAGTGAACAGTGAAGTCATTGCAGTTAACAGTGAAGTCATTGCAGTGAGCAGTGAAGTCATTGGAGTGAACAGTGAAGTCATTGCAGTTAACAGTGAAGTCATTGCAGTTAACAGTGAAGTCATTGCAGTTAACAGTGAAGTTATTGCAGTGAGCAGTGAAGTCATTGCAGTGAGCAGTGAAGTCATTGCAGTGAGCAGTGAAGTCTATAGAGAGTACCTTATCATGAATACAAAGCTGAGCAATGACGTTAACTTTATCTTTTACAGTCGAAAATGTAACTAAAACATTAATTTAAAAGACAGAGAAATGAAAAACTGCCAAGTGGTTACATCTGACAGTGAATAATTATTGTCGCTACTGCAATCTTTGGGGAATAAAGTCAATATTGAAAAATTTAATACCGTAAAACCGTATTAATATTTTCCCAGGTTTCAATGATTTTCGGGCCAATATTTGCAATGTTGTCCCAATATTGCCAATGTTGTCCCAATATTGACAATGTTGTCCCAATATTGCCAATGTTGTCCCAATATTGCCAATGTTGTCCCAATATTGCCAATGTTGTCACAATGCCGCCAATGTTGTCACAATGTTGCCAATGCTGTCCCAATGTTGCCAATGTTGTCTCAATATTGCCAATGTTGTCCCAATATTGCCAATGTTGTCCCAATATTGCCAATGTTGTCACAATGCCGCCAATGTTGTCACAATGTTGCCAATGCTGTCCCAATGTTGCCAATGTTGTCTCAATATTGGCACAAGAAACATTGCTATTTGGTTATTTGATATCAGAATTTGATCTAATTGTTATATAATAATACTCTATATTCATCAAAATTAAATATACTGCTTTAAAAATTCTATATTCTATTTTAGTAACACCTAAAAATAATTATCAACAATAATATGTTGATTATTTCATAACTATTTGATAAAGTTTCAATCTAAATTCAAATTCCTTTTATCATATATTCCAATCTCACCAATGAAACATAATTCCAGATCGTAAGAGAAAATCTTAATGATAATTGGAATTTGGTCACAATTCCCACAGAAACAATTCCAATGCCAATTCCATAACGGTGACCCGATTACATTTATTGTTATTGGCCTATATAATAATAATATATATAAATATATATAGTTCTAGTGCGAAATCTATTCCATATTTACTGGACTCGGAAGAATGACTCGAATGTAATTGGATAATTATTATAAATTAATATTTTGACGATGCAACTGTTTTAAAATAATGCAAATGTTAGCTGAAATATTTCAAAATTGTTAAAAAAAAATTCTTACGGTGAAGAACATTCATACAATATCTATTTACAGTCAATACAAATAATATTCCACTAGGGATGAACTCTTACGGTGAAGAACATTCATACAATATCTATTTACAGTCAATACAAATAATATTCCACTAGGGATGAACTCTTTCGGTGAAGAACATTCATACAATATTTATTTACAGTCAATACAAATAATATTCCACTAGGGATGAACTCTTACGGTGAAGAACATTCATACAATATCTATTTACAGTCAATACAAATAATATTCCACTAGGGATGAACTCCTACGGTGAAGAACATTCATACAATATTTATTTACAGTCAATACAAATAATATTCCACTAGGGATGAACTCTTACGGTGAAGAACATTCATACAATATCTATTTACAGTCAATACAAATAATATTCCACTAGGGATGAACTCTTACGGTGAAGAACATTCATACAATATCTATTTACAGTCAATACAAATAATATTCCACTAGGGATGAACTCTTACGGTGAAGAACATTCATACAATATCTATTTACAGTCAATACAAATAATATTCCACTAGGGATGAACTCTTACGGTGAAGAACATTCTTACAATATCTATTTACAGTCAATACAAATAATATTCCACTAAGGATGAACTCTTACGTTGAAGAACATTCGTACAATATCTATTTACAGTCAATACAAATAATATTCCACTAGGGATGAACTCTTACGGTGAAGAACATTCATACAATATCTATTTACAGTCAATACAAATAATATTCCACTAGGGATGAACTCTTTCGGTGAAGAACATTCATATAATATCTATTTACAGTCAATACAAATAATATTCCACTAGGGATGAACTCTTACGGTGAAGAACATTCATTCAATATCTACTTACAGTCAATACAAATAATATTCCACTAGGGATGAACTCTTACGGTGAAGAACATTCATACAATATCTATTTACAGTCAATACAAATAATATTCCACTAGGGATGAACTCTTTCGGTGAAGAACATTCATACAATATCTATTTACAGTCAATACAAATAATATTCCACTAGGGATGAACTCTTACGGTGAAGAACATTCATACAATATCTATTTACAGTCAATACAAATAATATTCCACTAGGGATGAACTCTTACGGTGAAGAACATTCATTCAATATCTACTTACAGTCAATACAAATAATATTCCACTAGGGATGAACTCTTACGGTGAAGAACATTCATACAATATCTATTTACAGTCAATACAAATAATATTCCACTAGGGATGAACTCTTTCGGTGAAGAACATTCATACAATATCTATTTACAGTCAATACAAATAATATTCCACTAGGGATGAACTCTTACGGTGAAGAACATTCATACAATATCTATTTCTTCTACGAAGCCAACTATTGATTTACATATCGTCACATCTGCATATTTATACACAGTCTCAAGGAATGGATCAGCTGTTCAATTGATTCAAATCGTTGTCCAGTATATCCGTACATATCTTTGTTAAGGCCAATGTAGCGATTCAGTTAACCAGAGGATGCAATTCGTCAGGATTTCAGTTGAATGCTTTCCATGCATACGAATGAAGATTCCTGTCCAGTAGACAAACCTTGATTAGAGGACCAACACAATCACGTGTGGAGGGTTAAACTTGCCCTGTGATTTACTATTTTAATAAAGAACTAGTCGAAAAATTAATGACGTCAAATTTAAAATACATGTAAAATAATAAATTAGAATGCAAATAGATAATAAAGTGCTAGTCGGAAGAATTATGATTTGTATCGAATACTTATATTGATTTTTTTTTATACCAAGAGAGAAGGTATTGGTGGGGGTATAGAAGACATAGGACATTTATGGCCCCACCATAAATGTCTCTCTTTAAATCTCGAGCTTGCTGTTGCGTGATGTTGAACAAAACAAAATATTTAGTCTCCACGTCATATGTAGATTCCATTTACACAGCTGTAGTTTTTTCTTTAATTTATCATTTGAACTTGACATCAAACGTGTATATATTTGTAGTAATTATAACATTAAACGTGAATTTATTAGTAGTCATAATTATAGATACAGGTACAATATATGTTTTTCATTACTCGTGCAACGTCCAAAACTTTTTTGTTGCTCGTGCAACGTGTATGTGCATTGTACTTACACATTCATATATTTTAAAGCAAGCACAGCTCATTTTTCACGTCCACCTCCGTTTTAAATACAGAATAGAATCCTAGCAGCAAAGAGCTCAAATGTATTTCTTAGAGGAGAGTAATTAGAGTTCCATGTCTGGGGGGACATTTTGCTGCTCTGAGAAGATACATGGAGTGTATGGTAGTGACTTGGGTACATGGAAATGCACCCAAGAGGGGAAGATGCACCCAAAAGGGAAGGGGGAAGTGCACCCAATAGGGATGGGGAAAACGCACCCAAAAGGAAAGGGGATATGCACCCAAAAGGGGAAGATGCACCTTAAAGGGAAGATGAACCTAGAAGGGGAAAATGCACCCAAAAGGGAAGAGGATATGCACCCAAAAGGGAAAAAGATAATGCACTCAACAGGGAAAGGGAAAAAGGAAAGAAAAAATAAACCCACAAAAGAAAGGGAAAAATGCACTATTTACTTAATAGGTAAAGGATAATTAATGATCAATTGTGTAAAATTAAAAATATACTGACATTATCAAATCACTTTCATTTAATAACTCAAATGACGATATGATTGATATCAGACCATTTCATTCTAATACTAATGAATGCACCTAATTAATTCAGAATCTAATTTAAATCCCACCAAACAATATTCTTTTGTCTTATAATTTAATCAAGCGGTTCGATAAAATATCAGTTATTAGATTTATTGCGTGGAACATAGAAAGCGAAGGTATTATTGCAGTCATTGCATCCGCTGAATAGATGCACACAAATTATCTTTCGTGTAACGTGGAAACGTGTAATCAACGTGATGAATTACACGAGGAATTGCATTCAAAGAAATGAATAATGGAAGTTGATTGTGAAATATTATGGAACAGTAGATCATTAAATGGATAAATATAGGATGGATTGAATGAGTGTAACTACAGGTGAGTAACGAGTATTATTGGGGTAATATTGCCCAATATCGCGACAATATTGCCCCAATATTACTAACATTGTCCCAATATTATGACAATATAGCCTCAATATTGTGACAGCTATGCCTCAATATTGTTACAACATTACCCCAATATTGTTACAGCATTGCACCAATATTGTTACAACATTGCCCCAATATTGTTACAACATTACCCCAATATTGTTAAACATAACCCCAATATTGTTACAACATTACCTTAATATTGTTTCAACATTGCCCCAATATTGTTACAACATTACTCCAATATTGTTACAACATTACCTCAATGTTGTTTCAACATTGCCCCAATATTGTTACAACATAACCCCAATATTGTTACAACATTACCTCAATATTGTTTCAACATTGTCCCAATATTGTTACAACATTACCCCAATATTGTTACAACATTACCCCAATATTGTTTCAACATTGCCTCAATATTGTTACAACATTACCCCAATATTGTCACAACATTACCCAAATATTGTTACAACATTACCCCAATATTGTTACAACATTACCCCAATATTGTTACAACATTACCCCAATATTGTTACAACATTGCCCCAATATTGTTATCTAGTTAATTTACTATCAAAATTATTGTTATTTAATTACATGTTGTAATTATAACTGCAACAATATTATGAATTTAAGATATTCTAATTTCATTATTCTATAATTTCAGAATAATTTATTTTGAATTGTAATATCTCATTTGTGAAGTTTTCAATATATAATGATAATAATTTATCTTTTAATTATTCATAAATGAGAATTGAAACAGCCGCATTACTAAAACAATAAAAAAAACGTTCCATCCGTGTTATTCATCACTCGATTGAAATTAACTCCGTGTAAATTCCGTGTATATCTTAAAGTATATTTTAACATTATAATTTGTTATTTAAATTGGTATCCACGATACCTGCAGGTATCACTGATACTAATTATTAAAGTGACGAGTTAAAACTTTAAATTATCTATTTTTTCATATGATCGCAAATGTGGAACTGTTCGATAACTCAGAACTTCCCCTCGGTCAATCATAAATTTTTATGCGGGGTGTACATTCCGTAAGTTCCAAGTTATATTAGATAGTATTAAATAAAACAATCACCTGTACTACTAATAATTCTATCTTATATTTACTTAATTAACAGCATCAACTGCTCACTATATTATAGTTCAAGTCACAGCTCATCAAGATTATTCATTATGAAAACAAAGTTAATATTAAGTTATTCATATTCCATCTTCATTATAGAACACCTGAGACTCTACATTTCCCATTGTTTAAATATACACCGTGTAAAATAATTGTGCACTTGAAATAGGGTAAGTTCCGAGTCATTAGACGGTTTCGCATTTTCGATCATTTATGAATTGAGTAGACTACAATGATTAGTTACATTAATTTTATTTTAATGGGTATCCATGATATCTACATGTATCATAAATACGGTACATGGAAAATTTGCCGACGCGGAAGCACGCCGGGCGGAAAATTACCAGTCACTTCTTGAAAAATTATTTGGTCATAAACAGTTAAACACATTCTAAGAAAACTTTAATTCATTAATTTAATATACACAGTTATTATATTGTCAATTAATTGAAAATATAATTAGGAACAAGCAAATAACAATTTCTACAAATGATTTTATGTGACAACCGATTGGGTGTCACATGTACGTACATTAACAGTTTATTTCTGATATAGCATCAAATAAATGTTTGTAGCGGCACATATGAATACCATTTAAAATAAAAGATTAATAAAAATAATAATTTTTTCCTTATAAGATGGAAAATGTGCATGTAACCCATTCAATGACGCATAATTTAGCCTACGTACTTCCAAATTCAATCGAAGTATTTATAATGAGTAACTTGAGGATAGATGGGAAACTTTAACCAATGCGCTATGAAATCAATATCATTAATAGGAAAAATAAGATATCAAAAAATAATGGGTAGGTATATTAGAAACACAAGTAATTAAGTGATGATTAAAATAGATTTAGTGAAAAGATACAATAAACCTATTCTATTATATTTTGGACAGCTAATGCTATTTTTATGATCAAACAACAGATAATATACCACTTTTCAGCAATACATAATATTAATTCTTTCTATAAAGCTTTTGAATTATCCTTATTCTTATTATAGACGAATCGATAGATGCAAATTTAAAGTTTGAGGTAAACTGCTGAACCGAATTTAACATATAATACTGTAAATTCTAATTTATCTGTTAATACGAATACAAATTAAAGTATCGCATACCCAGAAATGTTTAATTGGGCACATTGTCCCAATATTGTAACATCATTTCTAATATTGGGACAACGTTGCCTCAAGAAACATTGTTAACTGGGACCAAGTCCTCTGTAACTAAGTAAATTGCGATGAAAATACATTGTAATCCCATTTTATCTATATATTTCCATGTAAGAATATCTCTTTTCAAGCAAGATTATTTACTAGTCAATCTTTTTCTCTTAGACTTAAAAGGATCTCCACTCTATACAATAACAAACGATGTAATCCTATCCAGATTACAGTGTTACTTTGTAAATACATCGGCATAACAAATCGACATTTGTTATCGACATAATCCAATTATTTATCATCCTAGCATTTTTATTTTTCAAATTAATTACTGACTTAACGAATTAATTTTGAGTGAAAAATTTTTCTGTATTTAAATTTTACTATCCTCCTCAAATTTTTTATTATATATTTTGTAAGTTTAAACTAGAAATATTACCCACAAAATATGATAATAGTTATGTATAACTGGTTTAATACATTATGTATCTATGGCAGAAAAATACATAATTCAATTCCAGTTTGAATTTAATTAGATGTACTCAGTTGGAATCTGTCCAATATTTGTCATTTTGGAATCATCAACTCTGTTTCTTTTTCGGGATGTTCCGGAATGATTTTTTTCTCATTAGAACATGTCCGGTCTATCCAAGTTTAATTACAATAACTGAACACAGATTTAGATGATATATACCCAAGTCTCCAATCAACGTCAAAGAATATTAAAATACGGAAATTCATCGATTCCCAATCGCTTGAACCAAATTGCTCCTGCAATAGATGCTTGAAAAGTTTTTGTCTGGAAGTTTTTCGTTTTGGTTACCAGAGATAACTTCGTCTGTCATGACCAATGAGATTTCCAGAAGGATATGAGTATATTCTCCTGAAAACAAGATCTTCGAATGCCAAACTTTTGCAATCTCTTCTTTGATCTGTTGTTGAGAAAATCTTGTTTTCATAATAAATATATCTAGGTTAAATGAAAACAAATCCAATTGAACTGTCTCGTGAATAGGTTATTCTTCTGCTAAATCTTTGAAAAGAAAATCCTATTAACCAATTTGTGAATGACCTTAATGTTTATATGATATCAAATAAGTTTGACCTATTTTTTATAAATTTCCCAACAACCTAGCAATGTTTCTTGGAGCAACATTGGATGGGTAATTTCCGAGTTATATTATTTTTATTATAAAATAGCGCTGGCACAACCGAGGGAATGATGGTGGTTTATCAATCGCTGGGAAAGTAATGAAATCTTTTTAATTTATAGAAATATACAACAAAACTATCATATTATGATTAAAATTAGTCCCGAACATTGAGGAATAACATGCTTATTAAAATAAAATAAATATTTTTATTTTATCGGGAATCGAACCTTGAGCTGATACACATAACCACGACAGTCCAGATATAGAAAATAACTAAGTTTATTCTTCAATGTGCAACCCATTTCAATGCCGATACGGAGTACTAGAGTTCGATTCTATGGAGAACGGAGTTTTGAAATCAATTGACCAAATTGATCCTATTAATATATTTGAATTATTGATGTTTTGATTTTCTAATACTTTTAAAATAAGATTCATTCGAAACAATGAATCATGTTTCAAAAATCACAGACGTAATAATTTTAACTGAGATTACGAATACAAAAGAAGAGATAAATTCAAATAAATTAATATCAATAACTCAAGAATTTTTTTTATCTCATATATCTGTCGGTAAAAATAAACCGATTCCATAAGATCATCCTGTCCTGAAATTTAAACTATTTTCTCCAAAATCGAATTCTATCCTTTAGCTTTCAAAGATATATCCAAATCATATCGTAGAGGAAATTTAACCCTGAAATATTATGATTGCTCGTGGGAGTGTTTCTTTGAACCTTGTTAACACGAGCATTCTGAAGTCAATGTCAATTTCGATTTTTCAAGGATGCTCAGATATGGAAAATGAGTTATTTGGCTTCTAGACATATGAGGCAGGAGAAAAAGTAGGGTAAAATATCAGTTATCGGACAGTTTCACATTCTCGACCATATATGAAAAAGATATATATTAACTATTACAATTGAATTATTATTTTATTCGGTATCCATGATGCCTGCAAGTATCATGGATACGAAAATGTGGTATCTTAGCTAAAATTAAATCAATCGATCTTATTTTCGAATATTGTGAACGGAAATGTCCGACGAAACACGATATTGACTATGAGAGTTCATATTTTATGATAAATAACAATAATAAAATGTCGTCTTGAATATCCATTTATTAAAAAGGATGTAATATAAAATAAGTAAAATATATTCAATTTAGTATTTAAAACTATTTATTGAACTGATATAAGAATAATTTCATATCCATTCCACCAACTGCCTGCCAGGTACATTATTAGGTTAGAGCAGATTTTAACATAATATAGATTATATCCAGGTAGCAAGGATTCTCGGGACGATGTTGTCCCAATGGTGTCCCAATATTGCCAATGATGTCTTAATATCGCCAATGTTATTTCAATATTGCCAATGTTATCCCAATGTTGTCCCAATATTGCCAATGTTATCCCAATGTTGTCCCAATATTGCCAATGTTATCCCAATGCTGTCCCAATATCGTCAATGTTATACCAATTCTATCCCAATATCGTCAATGTTATCCCAATGCTGTCTTAATATCACCAATGTTATCCCAATGTCGTCCCAATATTGCCAATGTTATCCCAATGCTGTCCCAATATCGCCAATGTTATCCCAATGTTGTCCCAATATCGCCAATGTTATCCCAATGCTGTCCCAATATCGCCAATGTTATCCCAATGCTGTCCCAATATCGCCAATGTTATCCCAATGCTGTCCCAATATCGCCAATGTTATCCCAATGCTGTCCCAATATTGCCAATGTTATCCCAATGCTGTCCCAATATCGCCAATGTTATCCCAATGTTGTCCCAATATTGCCAATGTTATCCCAATGCTGTCCCAATATCGCCAATGTCATCCCAATGCTGTCCCAATATCGCCAATGTTATCCCAATGCTGTCCCAATATCGTCAATGTTATCCCAATGTCGTCCCAATATTGTCAATGTTATCCCAATGCTGTCCCAATATCGCCAATGTTATCCCAATGCTGTTCCAATATTGCCAATGTTATTCCAATGCTGTCCCAATATCGCCAATGTTATCCCAATGTTGTCCCAATATTGCCAATGTTATCCCAATGCTGTCCCAATATCGCCAATGTTATCCCAATGTTGTCCCAATATTGCCAATGTTATCCCAATGCTTTCCCAATATCGCCAATGTTATCCCAATGTCGTCCCAATATTACCAATGTTATCCCAATGCTGTCCCAATATTGCCAATGTTATCCCAATGATGTCCCAATATCGCCAATGTTATCCCAATTCTGTCCCAATATCGCCAATGTTATCCCAATGCTGTCCCAATATCGCCAATGTTATCCCAATGCTGTCCCAATATCGCCAATGTTACCCAATCTCGTCCCAAGGAACTGTGTTACCTAGCTCTATTTCCCTAGTTGCATGTGTGATTAATTCAAATCGTCTATAATTTTAACCTGACATGTAATCTCAAACTTACTTATATTTTAATTGTATTTTCACATTGCCATGTCTAACCTTTTTCTGGTATATACTATATACCTAAAATATATTTCAACGCCATTTCAATCGGTTGACGGAGACAAATTTGTCCGGAGTGAAAGATTCTAAATTATAGAGGGGATTTATTGCTCTGGAAGCAATGTGTCACCTCCCGAATTACGGAACTTGCCTAAACATTTGCCGAGTGAAACCTTCCACGGTTTGATTGAAGAGAAAATAATCAGAGGGCGATGGACGATCTCCCAGTTTGAAAAAATAAAATCGGCAAATCGTCTACTATGGTTGAATTTGGTGAATAATGATCATATTTACCGTATATTATTGTTGTTTCAAACATTATCGTCGAATTGGTCGATGAAACTTTTTTAAATTCAGGTAAATTCAGACTTGATTTTTGTCAAACTATTTATCGTGGTTGATAAATGATATAGGGTCGGGAGGGGCGAATACTTATCATCGATCATATTCACCAATTGAAATTCAACAATAGGATTTTATTAAATTTCATGCTAGGTATTTAAGTTTCATTTTCTCAAAAAAAATCCTAAACATTTATATCTTTTTCTATGAAAATAAGCAATGCTGTTATACCGGGCTTCTGTTACACTTCATATTCTTTAAATTTATCTGTTATCTTGGATTTTAATTTAAATGTGATCACATATAAAAGATGTCCATATATTACAGATACTATTTTGATTCCTAAAATGTTTCTAAATTTGAATTGCAACGTAATGGAGGCAAAGAGAATTGAAATATCCGCTTTGTTGCGCGTGGGCCATAAGCAAACTTACATTGCGAATCAATAAAACGTCAGCAGAATGACTGTTTATCGGGTTGCTCAACGTTTTAAGAACTCAGAGTCACTACAAAATCGTCCTCGGTCAGGAAAATCACAGGAAGTTAGCCGTGCAACCATCAAGAAGGCCTTTGAAAATAATCCAGACCAGAAAATGGCGAGACTGACACTAAAGAAGAAGATTTCTGTGTCCCCTGTGTCCAGGGTGGTCAAGAGCATGGGAGAAAAAAGTCTAAGACGTTCCAAAACACCCCTCTTAAGTGATGCAATGATTTAGAAACGTCTGGAGAGGAGCACCCGTCTTTTAAATGATCTGAAGAGCCACGGGAACCGAATTCTCATTTTCTCCGATGAGAAAACATTCATAGTCGATCTGGTCTTCAACAAACAGAATGACCGGGTCGTAAGCTTTGGGAATGTTGTTTCTAAACACCGCCAAGTGTCAACCTCAAAGCATCCAGCATCTATCATGATGCTTGGTGTCATAGCATCCAATGGAGAGAAGATGCCCCCAATGTGGTTTGAATGGGGATACAGGCTAACCTCCGCTGTTTACAAAGAAATTTTAGAAACAAAAGCTCTCCCATGGGTTCAGAAAATCACCAAAAAGGCAGATTACGTGTATCAGCAGGACGGAGCACCCGCACACACGGCAAAAACTGTGCAGAACTGGTTAGGGACTAATATCTGCTTCTGGCCCAAAGACTTTTGGCCTCCACAGTCGCCTGATTTGAACCACCTCGATTTCAGTGTGTGGGCGCATATTGAGGGAAAGGCTTGTAAAACGGGCCACAGTAATACAGATGAGCTTAAGGCTTCTGTGAACCGTGCATGGGCGTCCATGAGGAAGGACTTCGTCAGGAAGGCATGCAAGAGTTCCGACCTCGGTTGGAACGTGTCATTGTCGCAAGAGGCGGCCACATTGAATAATATAATATCTTTGTATATTAATAAATTGAAATGTAACAGAAATTTCTTAATTCACCCAAAAATACGAATTTGGAGGCATATGAAGTAAGAAAGTCAAAATGTAACAGGACTTTTGCAAAGCCCGGTATTCTATTTGTTTATGCTTTCCACTTTCCAATTAAAAAATCACAATAAGAAACACAAGTAATAAATGATATTGATAGCCTACAACTGTGATTGATTAAAATATATTATCAATTAGATTGCGAGCACTCGGTAGAGTGCATACCTTCGCCGCTGCTTTGACCAGTTCTCTCCCAAAATCTGATAAACTGGTGACTGGTTAATGACCAATCGTCCCACCAAGTTTCATGCAATATGGTTCAATACTTTTTGAGTTCTTGAGTTATAAATGGCCTTGACCTTGACCTTTGACCTGATCGATCCCAAAATCTAACAAAATGATTATTGTATATTAACTAATCGCTCCATCAAGTTTCATCCGATATGGTTGAATACTTTTTGAGTTATGAACGACCATAACCTTGACCTTTGACCGGGTCGCTCCCAAAATTTTACCAGAAGGTCAATCGACACGGACCAATCGTTTCACCAAATTTCAGGCAATTTGGTTGAACACTTTTTCAGTTATGCGAATTACAAGATGATAAATAAATAAATGAATAAATAAAGACTGGCCGGTTAAATATTTCCGCATTCTGCGAAGGTAATGATTTTATTTTATTTTAAAATTTTAATTTTTAAATTCATTAATTGAGGGAATATTATAACATTAAAACATTATATAGCCACAATATTGCAACAAAATATTTAGAAATGTTATAACAATATTAGGAAATGTTGTAACAATATTAGGAAATGTTGTAACAATATTAGGAAATGTTGTTACAATATTAGGAAATGTTGTAACAATATTAGGAAATGTTGTAACAATATTAGGAAATGTTGTTACAATATTAGGAAATGTTGTAACAATATTAGGAAATGTTGTAACAATATTAGGAAATGTTGTAACAATATTAGGAAATGTTGTAACAATATTAGGAAATGTTGTAACAATATTAGGAAATGTTGTAACAATATTAGGAAATGTTGTAACAATATTAGGAAATGTTGTAACAATATTAGGAAATGTTCTAACAATATTAGGAAATGTTGTAACAATATTAGGAAATGTTGTAACAATATTAGGAAATGTTGTAACAATATTAGGAAATGTTGTAACAATATTAGGAAATGTTGTAACAATATTAGGAAATGTTGTAACAATATTAGGAAATGTTCTAACAATATTAGGAAATGTTGTAACAATATTAGGAAATGTTGTAACAATATTAGGAAATGTTGTAACAATATTAGGAAATGTTGTAACAATATTAGGAAATGTTGTAACAATATTAGGAAATTTTGTAACAATATTAGGAAATGTTGTAACAATATTAGGAAATGTTGTAACAATATTAGGAAATGTTGTAACAATATTAGGAAATGTTGTAACAATATTAGGAAATGTTGTAACAATATTAGGAAATGTTGTAACAATATTAGGAAATGTTGTAACAATATTAGGAAATGTTGTAACAATATTAGGAAATGTTGTAACAATATTAGGAAATGTTGTAACAATATTAGGAAATGTTGTAACAATATTAGGAAATGTTGTAACAATATTAGGAAATGTTGTAACAATATTAGGAAATGTTGTAACAATATTAGGAAATGTTGTAACAATATTAGGAAATGTTGTAACAATATTAGGAAATGTTGTAACAATATTAGGAAATGTTGTAACAATATTAGGAAATGTTGTAACAATATTAGGAAATGTTGTAACAATATTAGGAAATGTTGTAACAATATTAGGAAATTTTGTAACAATATTAGGAAATGTTGTAACAATATTAGGAAATGTTGTAACAATATTAGGAAATGTTGTAACAATATTAGGAAATGTTGTAACAATATTAGGAAATGTTGTAACAATATTAGGAAATGTTGTAACAATATTAGGAAATGTTGTAACAATATTAGGAAATGTTGTAACAATATTAGGAAATGTTGTAACAATATTAGGAAATGTTGTAACAATATTAGGAAATGTTGTAACAATATTAGGAAATGTTGTAACAATATTAGGAAATGTTGTAACAATATTAGGAAATGTTGTAACAATATTAGGAAATGGAACAATATTAGGAAATGTTGTAACAATATTAGGAAATGTTGTAACAATATTAGGAAATTTTGTAACAATATCGGGAAATGTAGTAATCATTATGGGATAAAATTTGTAACAATATTGTGACAATGTTGAAAGATTGTTGTAACAATATTGTTAGGTCCTCTAAACTTGAAAGCCTCTTCTTTCCTCATCTTAGTCGTCTTATATTTTCTTTGCAGTAGAGGCTTGCCTTCATTAAAGGGCTAATGTAATTATGCTTTAATGATTTTAAAGCCGCCACCTTATAGCCAAATTAGTAAATTTAACCCTATTTTACAAGTACATTTATAAATATTATTCACGTCAGATAATTCAGTAAATTTTGTATTGACTGTAAATAGATATTGTATGAATGTTCTTCACCGTAAGAGTTCATCCCTAGTGGAATATTATTTGTATTGACTGTAAATAGATATTGTATGAATGCTCTTCACCGTAAGAGTTCATCCCTAGTGGAATATTATTTGTATTGACTGTAAATAGATATTTTATGAATGTTCTTCACCGTAAGAGTTCATCCCTAGTGGAATATTATTTGTATTGACTGTAAATAGATATTGTATGAATGTTCTTCACCGTGAGAGTTCATCCCTAGTGGAATATTATTTGTATTCACTGTAAATGGATATTGTATGAATGTTCTTCACCGTAAGAGTTCATCCCTAGTGGAATATTATTTGTATTGACTGTGAATAGATATTACATAGATAGATAAATAGAATATATATTATATTAATATTTATAATATTTCTTTTTAAATTGAAAAAAAATGAATTCCTTTAATTTTTAATATTAAACCTGTTACAAAACATCTCGAATTTTTTAATGTATTATTTCATCAATAAAATCACCCATTATGTTCAAATTTAAAATTCTTCATTCGCTTCATTCTTTCCTCTATATTCACAAATTACCTATTTTGTAATACCAGAAAATTCTTCCACTCATCCACTAGCTTCATTCTCATCATAATGTTCCCAGTAAAAATGGAACAGGAATCTATATGTACTTCTATAATTGAATAAAAACTATAAGAATTTTTCTTTCTATATACTATTTGTTCATATGCTAATTAAATTGTACACAACTGGCAGAAAATGATTGCAATGGATATAGGATGAAAAGAAAGTATATTTTATATTATTATAGTGCATATAATACGATTCAATAATATAAATGGATAAAGTCTGTCTGTCCGTTACAGATACCTAATAATACGCTTGGCAAGAAGCTTGCAGCATTGGCATGAAATTTTTCACAAATCATTTCAATAAATTGTTTTAAAAACTAAAAAAAAATTCAGTTTAAAACATTGGAGTAAAAGCGGAATCAGGGATAATAATTATTACACAAATTGAACTACCATCAGGGTCCATAAAATTGGAATATTAAAAATGACCTCTCTTCAACGGCACGTGTACACTAGAGAATTATGATAACAAATATTTTATTGTGAATGCAGTGTATGATTTGAATAGAGACAGTTAGTGCAGTGTATGATTTGTTTAGAGACAGTTACACACACACTGTCTCTATTTATTACTTAGTTAGACACACTAACTGTCTCTATTTATTACTTAGTTAGACACACTAACTGTCTCTATTTATTACTCAGTTAGACACACTAACTGTGTCTATTTATTACTCAGTAAGACACACTAACTGTCTCTATTTATTACTTAGTTAGACACACTAACTGTCTCTATTTATTACTCAGTTAGACACACTAACTGTCTCTATTTATTACTTAGTTAGACACACTAACTGTCTCTATTTATTACTTAGTTAGACACACTAACTGTCTCTATTTATTACTTAGTTAGACACACTGACTGTCTCTATTTATTACTTAGTTAGACACACTAACTGTCTCTATTTATTACTTAGTTAGACACACTAACTGTCTCTATTTATTACTTAGTTAGACACACTGAGTTATTAATTGAAAATTGAACCCCCAGCGCAGCCAACCACGACACTTTGCATGTACTGTAAGTTATATCAATCTTCTCCCTCCTGAAACTCATTTTTTAGAAATCATCATATTAGAGTAATAAAAAGACAGTGTATATAAAACTTCTAGAAAATGCATTAAAATAACATGTAATGATATATGGCTGATGACGTCAGGAGGGAGAGGGTTAAATACTGTATATTATGGAGTTAGATTAAAGTTAAAGGAGTTCAACTATTTATCTTCGTAATTCTTAATATTCTGCATTTGTCAATGAACTGTGTTATCAATTATTAAGAACTATATATGTTTTATCTGGATATACAATATTAATATTGATAAATATTATAAAAAAAGACCAATAAAATTACCATAAATAATTATGCTAAATTTGTTCAGAACGTTTATACATATTTTTGAAGGACATTATTTTTCAATTAAAAACAAATTAATTTAATCTTTGATGAAGGGGATGAATATAATATAATTTATTATAAAGAATCAGAAATTCAAACTAGGTCGTAATCAATTATAACGCCAACTTTCCAAACTTGGTGACGTGAACCTTCACGTCCATCAATCAATGCTTTTAGAAAATTATTTGAATTTTACGTGCTGCATATTCTGTAATCAGACCTGCCTTTCCTGTACCATATTCAGTATTTTACTGCTGAATAATCAGTGAATTATGCGGGAACTCTGATGTATAAATCATAATCTTGGAGAGTGCGATAAATGTATTTTATGGGTGATAAAACCCTAGGTTCACCGAACACATGCGGCACATTAAACGAGATCACATTCCCATTCTTAGGTGTCGCTAAAGTGAATTATTTTGACCGTCACAATCTTTAGAAAGTGGGTCAAAATGACTCAATGTGTCTAAATTATTGGTCATGGTTATACCTACGTATGTGGGTCAATCTTTATGGTCATTATGATCCTCAATGACAGTTACGGTGAATCAATTTTTTAAATCAGTGTGATGTAAAATTTTAGTGGATAGTTTTATTCATCCATTTAAACCAATGATAATATCTTGGTGGGCCATAGAAGATAAGGAGAAAGTTTTGGTGGGCCATAGAAGATTAGAAGAAAGTATTTCAAGGGATAGCTATTGTGGGGTCATAGAAGATTTGGAGAAAGTTTTGGTCGGCCACAGAAGATTAGGAGAAGTTTTGGTGGGCCATAGAAGGTTAAGAGAGAGTTATTGTGGGGTCATAGAAGATTAGGAGAAAGTTTTGGGCGGCCATAGAAGATTATAGAATATATTATTAATCCCCTCTTAATATTCTGCGGTCTCACTGAAATTGTCCGTCTCAGTGCTAACGTGATTTACTAACGTGAATCGTAGAAACTTAATTACCAGACCCTACTATGACATAAATAGATGTTAGCATGCAATATAATATATTTACAGTGAACACAAATTTATAATAGAAAAATTTAGCATCTGCTGAAGGATTAACAATATTATCTGCTACTAATATTGTTAATATATTAGTGATAATAATATCTTCTAAAATACTTTTATAAATCCATCAGTGTAGATAATACCCATGCCTATTGCCCATAGTTCACATTCACATGCCTATTGCCCATAGTTCACATTCACATGCCTATTACCCATAGTTCACATTCACATGCCTATTGCCCATAGTTCACATTCACATGCCTATTGCCCATAATTCACATTCACATGCCTATTATCCATAGTTCACATTCACATGCCTATTGCCCATAGTTCACACTCACATGCCTATTGCCCATAGTTCACATTCACATGCCTATTACCCATAGTTCACAGTCACATGCCTATTGCCCATAGTTCACATTCACATGCCTATTGCCCATAGTTCACACTCACATGCCTATTGCCCATAGTTCACATTCACATGCCTATTGCCCATAGTTCACATTCACATGCCTATTGCCCATAGTTCACATTCACATGCTTATTGCCCATAGTTCACATTCACATGCCTATTGCCCATAGTTCACATTTACATGCCTATTGCCCATAGTTCACATTCACATGCCTATTGCCCATAGTTCACATTCACATGCCTATTGCCCATAGTTCACATTCACATGCCTATTGCTCATAGTTCACATTCACATGCCTATTACCCATAGTTCACAATCACATGCCTATTGCCCATAGTTCACATTCACATGCCTATTACCCATAGTTCACATTCACATGCCTATTGCCCATAGTTCACATTCACATGCCTATTGCCCATAGTTCACATTCACATGCCTATTATCCATAGTTCACATTCACATGCCTATTGCCCATAGTTCACACTCACATGCCTATTGCCCATAGTTCACATTCACATGCCTATTTCCCATAGTTCACACTCACATGCCTATTGCCTATAGTTCACATTCACATGCCTATTACCCATAGTTCACATTCACATGCCTATTGCCCATAGTTCACATTCACATGCCTATTGCTCATAGTTCACACTCACATGCCTATTGCCCATAATTCACATTCACATGCCTATTGCCCATAGTTCACATTCACATGCCTATTGCCCATAGTTCACATTCACATGCCTATTGCCCATAGTTCACATTCACATGCCTATTGCCCATAGTTCACATTCACATGCCTATTACCCATAGTTCACATTCACATGCCTATTGCCCATAGTTCACATTCACATGCCTATTGCCCATAGTTCACATTCACATGCCTATTGCTCATAGTTCACATTCACATACCTATTACCCATAGTTCACAATCACATGCCTATTGCCCATAGTTCACACTCACATGCCTATTGCCCATAGTTCACATTCACATGCCTATTGCCCATAGTTCACATTCACATGCCTATTGCCCATAGTTCACACTCACATGCCTATTGCCCATAGTTCACATTCACATGCCTATTGCCCATAGTTCACATTCACATGCCTATTGCCCATAGTTCACATTCACATGCCTATTGCCCATAGTTCACATTCACATGCCTATTGCCCATAGTTCACATTCACATGCCTATTACTCATAGTTCACATTCACAAGCCTATTGCCCATAGTTCACACTCACATGACTATTGCCCATAGTTCACATTCACATGCCTATTGCCCATAGTTCACATTCACATGCCTATTGCCCATAGTTCACATTCACATGCCTATTGCCCATAGTTCACATTCACATGCCTATTACCCATAGTTCACATTCACATGCCTATTGCCCATAGTTCACATTCACATGCCTATTACCCATAGTTCACAATCACATGCCTATTGCCCATAGTTCACATTCACATGCCTATTGCCCATAGTTCACATTCACATGCCTATTGCCCATAGTTCACATTTACATGCCTATTGCCCATAGTTCACATTCACATGCCTATTGCCCATAGTTCACATTCACATGCCTATTGCCCTTAGTTCGCATTCACATGCCTATTGCCCATAGTTCACATTCACATGCCTATTACCCATAGTTCACATTCACATGCCTATTACCCATAGTTCACATTCACATGCCTATTGCCCATAGTTCACATTCACATGCCTATTACCCATAGTTCACATTCACATGCCTATTGCCCATAGTTCACATTCACATGCCTATTGCCCATAGTTCACATTCACATGCCTATTGCACATAGTTCACATTCACATGCCTATTGCACATAGTTCACATTCACATGCCTATTGCCCATAGTTCACATTCACATGCCTATTGCCCATAGTTCACATTCACATGCCTATTGCCCATAGTTGACATTCACATGCCTATTGCCCATAGTTCACATTCACATGCCTATTGCCCATAGTTCACATTCACATGCCTATTGCCCATAGTTCGCATTCACAAGCCTATTGCCCATAGTTCACATTTACAAAGCCTATTGCCCATAGTTCACATTCACATGCCTATTGCCCATAGTTCACATTTACATGCATATTGCCCATAGTTCACATTTACATGCCTATGGCCCATAGTTCACATTCACATGCCTATTGCCCATAGTTCACATTCACATGCCTATTGCCCATAGTTCACATTCACATGCCTATTGCCCATAGTTCACATTTACAAAGCCTATCGCCCAAAGTTTGTTCATTGAAGGTAATTATGAGGTTGTCATCCAAGAGAAAGAACCAAAGTTTATTTTATTCAATTGTCGCTACATGAGGAGAGTTCTTGGCTCTTTTTGGGGAAAGTAATTGAAACTAGAATGAAAAAACTTGTTTATTTTCTATTTTTGTTAGCCATCATTTGAATTATATTATTTGAGTCGGTACATTTAATACTATTATGTTAAGTTTCCTTAGATTTATTTCTTGTTCAATATAGAATAACTAATAACTATCACCTCAGACACTCACAGTACTCAGAAAGTGCGTGTCAACATAAGTCAAGAACCAATTTGATATTAAATTTTCTCACATATCTATAGTATCCCCAACATACACTTTTCGAGTACTGCAAGCCTAATTAAATGTCCACGACGTATTCCACAGTCTATCGGATATTAATGAATGAAAAATGATGTCAATAATATTCGTAATATATGATATTTAACCATAAATGCAATTCCTATTATTATGACCGGTTGCAATAAACGGTCTCCCGATATCTAATTATTCAGTTTGGTGCCCCATGAATTCCTGGCGGAGATGACAATTCGTTTTTAGTCCAGCATATAATATGAAGCCGTCTCTTTTATTTCTGCCAGGAATCGTATTATGATAATCTCGGATAAATGTCCGATTCTGGAATCACTCAATATATTCCGACTGTGAAAATATTCCCGTGAATCTGACTGTCGAAAAATAAGATATCTTCTGAATCATATTCAAAAAGTTTTTCCAAATCTCTTCCTAGATGGAAGGGGAGAGACGTTTTTTTTTATAAATATACGCGGGATTTGTTTTCAGGTCTTATTGTTTTGAAGGAACGGTTGAAAATAAAGGAATTGTTACTGTGCCTACTATTTTGAAGACACATTGTAGAAAAACATGTACTTTGTAATTTTTTAAATTTATAGATATTTTGGTGATAACTTATATATCAAATTTCTTTTAAAAAATACTAATTTATTTATTAGATGATTTAAAGTCTGCTTCAGAACCAAAGGCCATATCACTGACATTAAAAGGAAATTAAATACAAATATCTTGAGGAAACAGTCTGAAAGCAATGTGGCTCTATGGACAAATTCAGCCTCTCAAACAAAATAAGAGTAAAAAGGGAAGAAAGTTAATCCAGTTGAATATGAATAAATAAACCAATAAGTGAAAATGGAATCCACGATATAGTTTAGATTATACAAAATAAATATTATATTCATAATATGATAAGCCTGGAGCGCCATACCATATAATGTTATTGTTAACATAATCGAAAACCTTTTTAAAAACAAATAGACTGACTGAACATTATCTACCATATCCAGACCATCATACATACATATATCTAAGTAATTCAGTGCAAGATTGAGATGTTGACTTATTCTTTTTCGAAAACCAAACTGTTATGGAAAAGCATTTCTGTTCATTCAAAATACCTATATAAATGGCGGTCTTTCAAAGATTTTACTCATAGTTGACAATATAGATCAACATTTGAGAAATTTCTATTGTTACTAAATGTATTGCAATCACCTTATTTGAGAAGAGGTACAGCTATAGCAATTTTATAGGCTATTCTTATCATTAAAAATAGATTTATTCGTAAGTATACACATGGAGATCTTATTTCAATATATATTTGACCGACAGTTGGGCCCAGGACAACTTGGCCCAGACTATTAGGCCCGGACAACTTGTCCCGCAGACATTTGGGCCCAGGACAATTGGGCCCGGACAATTTAGTCCGCAGACATTTGAGCCCAAGACAATTGGGCCCAATTGTCGATAAGACCCCAGACAATTGAGCCCACGACAATTGGGCCCCAAAACAGTTAAGCCCAGAAAAAGATTGGGCAGAAGACACAATAAAGAAGTGTTAATTTTTTACAATATTTTTTTTCAAATGTGCTTTATATTATCAAAAAAATATGTTTATATTCTTTAAAATCGATTGATATACCTGATAAGGGATAGATCAGCAAGGCCCTTAATTCACATTTGGATGCAAATCTCATGTTTCAATGTATTGAAAATCTTTAAAAAGTATTTGAATAAGTCGTATTATTTTGAATCATGTCATATGGATCTAATGTAATGTGTACATCGTCTGACAAAGACAAATATTTAGTAAAAAAGGGATAAATTTAAAAGGTTATACGTTACATTGAACAGGTGTTTGAACAGTTGTTGGGATAAAATGAGATTATGAGAATACATTTTGTAATAATAATTCATAAAACTCTTCAATATTGAACACTGAACAGGTTTCAAAAATTTCAATTAAACTTTAATTTAATTTGTACGTTCCAATAATTTCGGCATCTCTAAATACCTACATTCTTATTTTCTATTGTTTCTTGCTTACATGACCTATCTCAGAACAGAAAATTCTTGTAGTTTAAAAGAATTATAGTATATATGCATGAAAAGAATATGTTCTATTAAAATATTTATTTTTCATATCGAGATTATTTTTTCATGTAAGGAATATTTTTATTTAAATATGCTCAAGAGTATATTCTTTTATGCAAAATGCATATTGTCACAACCCTAGTCAATATAGTGCCAATGGTCTTTAAATAAGTTAATACAGTAAACTCTGAAAAAAAGGTCTGGGGAGAGAATTTGATTGTCTTGGGGCCCAATAGTCGTGGGCCCAATTGTCTTGAGGCCCAATTGTCCGGGGCCCAATTTTCGTGGGACCTAATTGTCCTGGGCCCAATTTTCTTGAACCCAATTATTGGCGGGCTCAATTGTCGGGGATCAATTGTCTTGTGCCCAATTGTCGGTCCACGATTTGATAACCTAAATTTGTACTTTATTTATAATTCATTTATAATTGATAACCGAATATCTCCCATCGTGTCATTTATACTAGCAAAATATTATAAATGATAAGATATTGGAAAACCAATAAACACAATTTTTACTTAATTTTGATATGACTATCTATCTTCCAACCTATATTTGCAAGTTCAAATTACATCTTTTTAGCTATGGTGCTATATATATTATCCTGAAACTCGTATACTATGGAATATAGTAAAAGCTGTAAAATATATTATATGAAGTGAATAGTGTAATAATTTTTTATCATATAATTTTTATGGATAGAGAAACATCTTTGACTTATTGTGCATTGAATTAGGTTTTAATATCAATTACTTTTTATTAAATTTAATTTATAGAATTCATATTTTTACGTTTTTATAAATATGGGACACAATAGTAAATGAAATATTATTATGAAACTCAATAGACTTTATTACTTTTATCTATAATTTAATAAATTATATACCATCGTCGATTATTTCGGTTAATTTTTTTTAAAGAAAGAACTGGTATTATTGCATCATTAATCAACTGCCAAATCTTTTGATAAAAATAATAACATGAAAGTAATTATAATATTCGTAAACTGAAAATTTAATGCATATTCAAATTATCTAAAAACAGAAAATTTGCATTAACTAATTAAAAACAGAAAAAGAGTTAAGTTGGTAATTATATTATATAATATGATTATTTTATAAGTAATTATGTAATTTAATCTGAATCAGATAATTATATTTTACAAGCTTACATCAAATGATGTTGTTGCTCTTGACAAATTAAATAAATTTCTTTTAAATTAATTAAAAAGGGATCACTCTTTTGATAATCATATTTTAGTTGAATCTATTTTGTTATTATATTGCATATTAATTAAATTAATGGTGTTATTTTTTATCTTTGAAACATTTTAGAGAATTATCCAGAAAATATATCGTTAACAATTTTTTTTCATTAGTAAGAAATTAAATTGTTTCGAAAATTATAATTCCACTTTTTAAGATTACATCATATTTTAAATCAAGTAACAAATATATATTTTACCATTTTAACTCGATATTTTAATTGGTATCCATGATACCGGCAGATATCATGGATACCAATTGAAGGTATCTTAAATGCTAATTGAAATGATAGGTCAAAAAATAATGTTAAGTTATTTATTTTTTCTTACATGATAGCAAATGCGTAACAGTCTGATTGATCGGTATATATTTTATCAATATATTATACTGATATTTTGCTGTTGCAGAATATATTAAAAGCAGTTTATTAAAATGATGAAATTCTGCATCAATATTGACTATTTAATTCAAGTACCCGGATATATTATGCAGGTAAATTGTAGTAGAAGCTCTATTGAATGATAAGCTTTTTCATTGAACAATTTTATGCACTATACTTATTAAATCAATTAAATTGATAAATTAATGTTTCGCGTTCCTTAATTGATTATTATTAATTGTTATTATTAAATAAGAAAACATTTTTCATGTGATGAAATATAAATATTTTTGTAATTAAATAATCTATGACTTATATAATTTGGAATTTTTATTTTAGAATATATTTTGTTTTATCAAAGGGTTTAACTATTTTCTACTACATAAGATTTTTTCGTCTCCAAGGAAACAGGGGTAAGAATTTACTAATAACGATCATGGATCTTATTACATGATCGGAAATGTGGATCTGCACCATAACTCGGAATTTACCCTAGATTCCAACGATGATCACTTATATCATCGCAATTGTTGAACTAATAACTATTAGCTTAAAAAAAATACTAATACTGACCATAAAATCAAATTGGTTTAAATGGATTCGATATATAAGTAAATTATCTATTTATTCGTGAAATTTATTTAAAATTATGTAAAATTTATTAATTGTATTAATTCATATTAATAATTATGCACCATTTTTTAGTTCTATTTTCAATAAGATTTATTACTATTATGCTGATTATAGAAATACCTTAGAAAATAAGAAATGTTTGGTGTGTCATTCCGGTCTATTCTACTTTAACCAAAGCATGATTTCATCTCTGATTTTTAATAAACGAAAATATAAATCATTTTAAAAAGTAAAGGCTGTAGAATCATTTACAACTTAATATATAAGCACACTATTCTTATTAGTTCCTCTTAAATAAATTAGATAATTAATTAATATATATATATTTCAATGCTTAATATAGGAATTATTTAACATACTATTATTTCTTATATGTTCCTCTTAAACAACATAGGTAAATGTTTAATATATATTTCAATGCTTAATATAGAAATTAATTGACATACTAATATTATATATTTAGCTTTAAATAACCTAGGTAAATGATTTATATATATTTCAATGTCAATATACTACAACATGTAGTCTCCTCACCAGTCGAATAAATCAAACGGAAGTGACAATTTATCGGGCTGTAAATCAATGGACACTGTCAATTCACCATCGGAGCCAGTCAATTAGTTCCAGATTTATACCATTTCGGCACATAACTGCTATGTACCATGAAAAATGGCCGGTGGTGATTATTCAGAAGCATTTTATTATACTTCTTGTAAAGTAAACAGAGAGAAAATTGATTTATTGTTGATACAGTGTGAATAATATATTGAAGAATAGTCTTTGTGGATGTTCATTTTTGTGAAGGGAAAAATACAGTCAATTACTCTAAATAATATGTACAGTCACTGAAGATTGGCTGAAATTGTATAATGATCATTGATTAAAAAATTATTTAATTTGAATAATAATGTACAAGCTAGAATAATCATTCATGCAAAAGTGAAAGAAAATATCAATATATTTACAAAAAGATATTAATTGTATGTATCTGTAATGATTCTTCCGAACTTTATAATTATAATTAACATTTTTTGTTTAATAAAAACCTTTACTGTTAGTAGTAATTAATATACAGGATACCGCAGGAAAATTTATGACTATTTTGTAATCCTAACTATTCATCTAATGATCGTAGAATATTTTTTCCATTAGAAAAAGTTCATTGTTGACGAAGTTTCAAATCGTCAGGACACGTGAGTTATTTGCCTTTGATACCTGTTTTTTCTTCCTGTGTCGCAGAGGAAATATCCTGTTTCTGTGATTGTTTTTTAGCAGCCGTGGCAAATGTGGGTAAGATGATGTATCCTCATTTCATCGAAACTGGATTTAAAATTAACACATCAGAGTATATTAAGATTACAAATGATGATTTGTTGCCCGGAATTAAGTAGAAACTGTGTTGCTACCGAAATCATATTTTTTCAAGACCACAGTGACTCTTTTCTCTGATAGTACATCATCACATTGACTCTTTTCTTTGATAGTACATCATCACATTGACTCTTTTCTCTGATAGTACATCATCACAGTGACTCTTTTCTCTGATAGTACATCATCACATTGACTCTTTTCTCTGATAGTACATCATCACAGTGACTCTTTTCTCTGTTAGTACATCATCACAGTGACTCTTTTCTCTGATAGTACATCATCACAGTGACTCTTTTCTCTGATAGTACATCATCACAGTGACTCTTTTCTCTGATAGTACATCATCACAGTGACTCTTTTCTCTGTTAGTACATCATCACAGTGACTCTTTTCTCTGATAGTACATCATCACAGTGACTCTTTTCTCTGATAGTACATCATCACAGTGACTCTTTTCTCTGATAGTACATCATCACAGTGACTCTTTTCTCTGATAGTACATCATCACAGTGACTCTTTTCTCTGTTAGTACATCATCACAGTGACTCTTTTCTCTGTTAGTACATCATCACAGTGACTCTTTTCTCTGATAGTACATCATCACAGTGACTCTTTTCTCTGATAGTACATCATCACAGTGACTCTTTTCTCTGATAGTACATCATCACAGTGACTCTTTTCTCTGATAGTACGTATCCCCTATATTTCAGACAGTTTAGACACTTCTCACCGAATGGTATGTGAGAATCACTCGTTATATACTCTGTGCATGATGTCAGTCTGTCAACATGTGATGTCTTAGACATTCCTACATCTAATATGATCTTGGTGATTGATGCTGAGTGATGCTGAGTGATGCTGTGTGATGCTGAGTGATGCTGAGTGATGCTGTGTGATGCTGAGTGATGCTGATTGATGCTTTGTGATGCTGTGTGATGCTGAGTGATGCTGAGTGATGCTGAGTGATTATGTGTGATGCTGAGTGATACTGAGTGATTATGTGTGATGCTGAGTGATGATGAGTGATGATGAGTGGTGCTGAGTGATGCTGAGTGATGCTGAGTGATGATGAGTGATGATGAGTGATGCTGAGTGATGCTGAATGATTCTGAATGATGCTGAGTGATGCTGCATGATGCTGGGTGATGCTGAGTGATGCTGAGTGATGCTGTGTGATGCTGTGTGATGCTGTGTGATGCTGTGTGATGCTGAGTGATACTGAGTGATGATGTGTGATGCTGAGTGATGCTGAGTGATGCTGAGGGATGCTGTGTAATGCTGAGTGATGTTTATGGATGTTGTGTAATGCTGAGTGATGCTGTGTAATGCTGAGTGATGCTGGGTGATGCTGAGTGATGCTGTGTAATGCCTAGTGATGCTGAGTGATGCTGAGGGATGCTGTTTAATTCTGAGTGATGCTGAGTGATGCTGAGTGCTGCTCAATGATACTGAGTGTGATGCTGAGTGATGCTGAGTAATGCTGTGTAATGCTGAGTGATGCTGGGTGATGTTGAGTGATGCTGTATAATGCCTAGTGATACTGAGTGATGCTGAGGGATGCTATTTAATTCTGAGTGATGCTGAGTGATGTTGAGTGATGCTGAGTGCTGCTCAATGATACTGAGTGATGCTGAGTAATGCTGTGTGATGCTGAGTGATGCTGTGTAATGCTGTGTGATGCTGAGTGATGCTGTGTAATGTTGAGTGATGCTGGGTGATGTTGAGAGATGCTGATCTATGTTTAAGACATTTCCTACATCAAATATGAAATGTTCAGAACATTTACTGATAATATTAAGTCAAAGAATTTTGGACTACTTTCTTATTCTGCTCCATCTTGGCTCTTCATCAATAATTTATTTGAAAAAATACAAACAGTTGACTGGGTGTCAATCTGACGAAGATAGATTATTAACGGTAATGTGATTTATACCCTACGGTAATAAATTCCATAAATGGTATGATAAAATATATTAATACGCATATTTAGATAATTATTATAATATTAACAGTGGGTAAATATTTCTGTCATTTAATTATTTAAATTTTTCTAATTTTGATACTTTTTATTTTTTATTTCAATAATCAACTAATATCTAACCTTTATTTAAATATTGTTAATATACAATGTAATTTTATTCATTGATTTAAAAGTTATATGTTTTTCAAAGGTTTCCATATATCCATATTGGATGTATTTAAAATAGGCTAAACTTTTCGATAATTTGAAAGACTGCATAATAATTATATAATAATTTGAAAAATCATGTGCTATATCTACGTAAGTGTTTATATTTTCCGTTCACAATATCACCTATTTATTAATTCACAGTAATCCTCTTTTCCAAAGTGATGATAAATAAACAGTAAATATACTACACAAACACACCCCTCATCACAAAATGCTTTGTGAAATAATGTGCAAACATTTTCTGCACACTTCAAAGATTTGTTTGAATGAAATAATCCTGGTTGCCATTAAAGGATTTCAAGAACATCGTCAACTGTCGTAACGGAATGATAATGCGTGTGCTCCTCATTGTCTTGTTATTAGTAGAGATAACGCAGAGACAGTGTTTAGAATTACGGGGCATTAAGTAGCTGCAGACTAACATCGCAATGACAATCTAGTGGGGAATGGTGAGAACATGTAATGGTGTTCTTCAACTGTTTGGGTGTTCTTCAACTGTTTGGGTGTTCTTCTACTGTTTGGGTGCTCTTCAAATGTACGGGTGTTCTTCTACTGTTTGGGTGTTCTTCAACTGTTTGGGTGTTCTTCTACTGTTTGGGTGCTCTTCAAATGTACGGGTGTTCTTCAACTGTTTCGGTGTTCTTCAACTGTTTGGGTGTTCTTCAACGGTTTGTGTGTTCTTCAACTGTTTGGGTGTTCTTCAACTGTTTCGGTGTTCTTCACCTGTTTGGGTGTTCTTCTCATGTTTTGGTGTTCTTCTCATGTTTTGGTGTTCTTCTCATGTTTTGGTGTTCTTCTCATGTTTTGGTGTTCTTCTCATGTTTTGGTGTTCTTCTCATGTTTTGGTGTTCTTCTCATGTTTTGGTGTTCTTCTCATGTTTTGGTGTTCTTCTCATGTTTTGGTGCTCTTCTCATGTTTTGGTGCTCTTCTCATGTTTTGGTGTTCTTCCCTTCTAAGATTTCATATTTAACTTAAAATTGTTTACCAAATAACACATCATCGAATATCATTGATGAAAATTACTGTCATACCTAAATATAAATGTAAGGAAAAAAACAAAGTAAATTTATTATTTATTATATGCTAATACAGTACACAAAGTTTTAATAAAAAACTGTAAGCAAACTCTGATGCAACTTCATTTGCAACATTTCCTTGGATCTTCTAATAAAAAGTTTCAAATTAATGAATAGGCCGAAACTTCACTT
Source organism: Caprella mutica (assembly GCA_947561585.1). Lineage (NCBI taxonomy): Eukaryota > Metazoa > Arthropoda > Malacostraca > Amphipoda > Caprellidae > Caprella > Caprella mutica. Next base: position 36,773 of record CANNZV010001947.1, read on the forward strand.
GCAACTACTGCATGTATTGAATTTCTATATCTTGTGTACGAACTCTAACGTCTGTGTAGCAAATATTACAAGCGAACCTTCAAAGTTATTTACTTTGTATTTTGAACAAATTTCTTAGGCAAAATATTTACATGATGTATCTTGACTATTTTTGAAATAAAATTCTTATAAATTCTGCTCTGAAATTGTACTGAAATTATTTACCAAAATGTATTTTATTTTACATTATATCATTGAATAAATAAACATTGACTCAGGTACAGTTAAAATTGAATTTAAAGTTTCAATATATTATTCATATTAAATAAAAAGGCAGAGACAAAATTAATAAAATATACTTAATATATGACCCTAAATATTAGCCTGTGTACTTACATTTTCAAGAATCCATAACTTGAATCTTACATAAATCTGTAACCCAATGATTTGATCTTAGAATAAAAGCGTTATTTATTGGTTTCTGATATTATATATAACATATTTTGTTAGGTTTCTACATGCAATTGTTTTTTAATTTGAAATCGTTCAATAATAAATTTAGAAGCTGGCAGATACCAGAGTCACCAATTACTTATTTTATATAACCAAAACATTCAAATCTAAATAAATATGATCGGTTTCGGTTACGCAATTTCAATCATATAATAGTCATAAAATTTAGACGGTTTGATTTTCAGCAAAAAGGCAATTCCGATCAAATTGGTGGATTTTTAAATCGATTTCAATGTTTGAGAAGGTATGAAATTTCACAGTTACGTGAATTTGACGTCATACTGAGTTAGTTATAAAACTATAAATTATCAAGAACTTCTAATATATCATAGTTGCCAATTGCTTAAACTCGATTTAAATTACGTATTAATTTATTTAAAATTTCTTTTTAACCGTTCAAGCTGAGAAAAAAATTCGAGTCGAAGAGACTCAAAATTTGAGTTTCCATTTTATCCCAAAATCGGCTCAAAAATGTGAGTCAATTCGAATCATCCTAATATTTTACTCAAAAAAAAACACAGTCATATTGACTCCTGATTAATGGTCAGATTGACTCAGGTAGAGTCAATCAAGAAAAGGACTCCAATATTGGAGTTTGGCCTGCCTTGACTCAAGTGATGAGTCAGGTTGACTCGCAATTTTTCTCAGTCCTCATTTATGTGATGTATTTCGCGCGGTAATTTTTTGAGATTATAACATAAAACGATCTAAGAAACTCTTTCATATACAGGGTGGCGGAAAAGAAACTTTACACTTTTAAATGCTTATTGTATGAAAACCGACTCAACTATCGATATTAAATATATATGAATTTATAGACAAAATCTCTAAGACATTTTTGCAGTATGTATTGTATATAGACAATAGATTTAAGTTTTTTTATATTAATGTCCTTCAAATGTTATTCGTTATTGTTCAAGCAAGAGCGCACTCTTCGAACAGTATTTTTGTAGAAAATATTCTAATGTGTCCCTCGTTATTTAGTTAATTTTTCAATTATTTTGAGTTTCAACTTTTGAAATTTTCTGGCCTATTTTTGTAAGCTTTCGATTTTGCAGATAACCCCAAAAGAAGAAGTCAAGAGTGGTTAAATCGGAATATTTAGCATACCATGAGTTTTCACTGTCATGTCGAATTAAGCGACTTGAAAATGTTCCTCTAATAATGGTCATGGTTTCTCTGGCGGGAGTTTTTTACTTGCATCAACATCATACATATGGTAAAGAAAACTTTGAGATTTTGTCTATAAATTCATATTTATTTGATTTTTGTTGTAGAATTTGTTTTCTTATAATAGTAAATAAACATTTAAAAGTGTAAAGTTACCTGTATTAGACCATATATTAGACCATATGTATACTCTTACATTAGTTAAATATAATTATGATTTCATTTTCTATTTTCCTATTGTTTAATAAGCTTTTTTTTATCTATTTATTACAAGAATACCACACGCCCAAAATAAATTCCAGGCATAAATGGTTAACTCCAAATATATTTGTATGTAACTTCAAAGATTTAAAGCACATTTACGTAACTGCAAACATCTCCATGTGCAAGTAAAATGTTCAATTTTTCACCGAATATTTTAGACTTTCGCCGTCTGCAAAGTGTAGTGAAACCTTCGGCGTAGAACATAAATCACAGAAACATCGACTGACTGAAAGATGACGGGGGAATTAGTGTAATGCTCTACTTGGCGAGCTGAATAGGGTAAGTTCTGAGTTATTGTATAGTTTCAAATTTTCGACAGATATAGAAAAACTATAGAATAATCATATTTTAACTATTAGAGGTATTAGGGTTAGTTATGAATTATTGGTCAGTTCCACATATTCGGTTATATAAGAAAATATGATATTATAATCATTATTATATCTTAATTTGTAAACATTATACCTGCAATAATCATGGATACCAATTAAAATAAATCTAAAATAATTAACTTAATTGGTATACATGATACCTGCAGGTATCTTGGATACCAATTAAAGTAGATAAATTATTATTATATATTTTTTTCATATTTGACTGAAGACCAGCCTCCTAGTAGACAAACCTCCTATTAGACCAAGAAATTTTTGAAACTGTACTGGAAAAAACCTCGTACTAGACAAAACACGTTTTTTGTCACCTGACAGTTATTCTAGTAAAAATATTACAAGGAATAATAATTACAATACTGTTTAAAGATAATTCTATAATTTGAATAATGTATTATATTTATTTATGCTGTTTTTAGGATAAAACATAAGGCAGAATTGGTTTCAGATTTAATGGTAGAGTCTGTGCTAAAAAAAATTGATGTTAAAAGTTATAGAAAACTAGATACAGTAAAGACTATTATCATTTCATAAAATGTTAATTTAATTGAAAAAAATATTATATTCATTTTAATTGAAGCAAAAAAATAATACTGCTACTAAATTTGGTTCCCTTCAAAATGTGTATGTTAGTCACCATTAATTTGGCATTAAAGTTATCATAAACAAGTAGGGCTATCGAAATATTAAAGTCACCGCTTTACTTTTAAAGAAAACTATTTTGGTCTAGTAGGAAACTAATAAAATGAGTTTCTTACTAGACCAAACAAACTTGGAACGTAACTCTGGTCTACTACGAGGTTTTGCTGTATATTAAATGATTTAAAATGTGGAACTGCCCGATAACTGAGTACTTACATTAGTTTGTGGTAGCAATCAGTGTTCTGTTAATCCACTTGTTCTCACCATGCATCCAAGGCAGATCAAACAGTAACCATTTGATTGATTCAATGTGTAAACAGGCGCACCATCTATTTGATCACTTGCAATTAATCATTGCTGAAATGAAAACTCTATACAATCCAACTATGATTAAACTGAGTGTATTTCCAATGTACACAATAGGTATGAATAAAAACTTATTTACTATTATTCCAACTATATTTCAAATGAGTGTTATTTTAAAATTAGATACACAAAACTCTTGAAAAGGAACATTTGAAAAAACAATGCTAATGTGCTGTATATTGAAATGTGTTTAATTTTTCACTTGTTATGATTAAAGCTATTAGCATTAAATAAATTTTTTTTTTAATCTTTAATGATTAATATTGAAAAACTTTAGGGAATAATATTATTGAGACAAACAAGTAAAAATTTTAGTATTGTTACTAAATAATTTCACTTATCGAAAATATAGATTTTTTATTGTACTGAAGTTATTTCCTATTACGTTTTCCATAAGGTTTAATTTCAATTCAATTTATTAACATAATAGCCTTTACATCACTATATAAAGTTTTGCTATCTCCTATCTAGTATATCGAGTCAAAAACCTTTCCTCTTTTTCTGAAAGGCGTAACGTACGTACGAAACACGAACCCATACATAATGTATCTATTTGAAGATATTAAACAAACAGCGAGCGTGTACCTCTTGAATTTTTGAACTTTTCGTTGAAAAATTAAATCATTAAAACAAATACTAAATATTTCTGGTGCAAAATTCTGTAACGATAATGGGGTAATGTCAATTTTGTTATATACTATAAAAATAGATTTAAGAATATATTTCATATTATATTGAAAAAAAAATTCATTATTATTTATTATTAAAAACATATAAAAAATATATCTAGGGATATATTTAGAAATATATTTAATAACGTAGGTATTTAAGAATATTGAAAAAAATATTTTTTAGAACATAATTAAAACGTATTCAAGAATATATTTAAAAATTAATTTAGGATATATTGAAGAATATTTTTAAGAGTATATTGAAAAATATATTTAAAATCATATTGAAAAATTTATTCAAAAAATAGTAATTTTGTTCGCTTACACATAGTTATTACGAGTGGTTTGATACAACCCGCCACTGTTAATTCTTGTCAAATTCAGTGCCAGTGAGAATGTCATAGCAGAACAAACAGCTTCTAAAGACTGAGTTAAGGTTATTATTGCCATTGAGAGCGAATTGGGCAAAGTAAACATTGCAGCAAATTAGCTGCTACTGTTATGAGAGCCAAATAAACGTCACCCTTAATTTGAAACTTCATTGCTAGGGTGAGTGTACAGCACAATATTTCCACTGAGATCATTTAATAAATGTGTAGTTCTTGTGAAGATTATTAGGCGAGTTTAATGTAATAGATTTTATCGTAAAATATTATGTCAAACATTATGATCAAACATTTTGAATGAAAATAATAGATCATTAGTGTTTTGGACATATAATAAATATACACTTTTACAGATTACTTCTATTCCAAATATAATTTATTATCAATTATCAAAATATAATCGAACTATAATTATCATGGACTGACATAAATATCTAGATAATATTTAGTCATAAACGTATAAATAAATAATTATACATTTCATGAAGTCAAAGATAACTTGAATTTCCTTCTTTATTATTTATTTCATACTCTATGTAAGCTAAAAAACAGTTTCCGAAGTAGCAATGTTTGTCGGGCAGTATTGTCAGTACAAGTATTGGCAAAGCAGTAATAATATTGGAACATTGGAAGTAACATTTTTTCCTGGGTTCAAAGGGGACCTGCAATGTTTAATTGAGAGAATAATAATTCTGAATCATAATAATTTCAGTAATAATAATTCAGAATAAGTTAATCTGAATAATAATTCAGAGCCATACAGATAATAACTTAATATAATTTTGCCTGCTCGTTCGTTAGTTCCTTGGTCAGTTGTGTTATGCTCAGAATAACAAAACTTAAGATTGAAAAAATTCAAAATCTTCCCAAACTAAAAATTTTTTCCCAAAACTCAAAATTTTACCAAAACTTAAAATTTCCCTAAAACTCAAAATTTTCCAATAACTCAAAATTTTCCCAAAACTCAAAATTTTGCCAAAAATCTATATTCCCCGAAATCTAAAAAAATTTCCCTAAACTCTATATTTCCCCAGGAAATAAAATTTTGCAAAAAAAATCTGAAAAAACTGAAATTTTTCAAAAACTAAAAATATTCAAAAATCTCAAACTACTAAATTTAATCGAAATCTTAAATATTTCTTAAAAAATAATAAATAATAATAAACCAAAATTTGTTCTTTATATAAAAAACGGTCAAAAAATCAAACCCCTAACAATGAATGAATATAAAAAAAAGGGATTGAGTGTACTTTAAGGACCCCAAATTTCCAAACTATACCCCAAGTGTAGTTTAAGGACCCCAGAGTTAAGGTACCGCCCCCAAAATTTTGAAAAAAAATTATTATTGAAGTTATGGTGCTGAAACCTTGAATGTATATATAAAATTGAATTATCTATCGTTTTTGTTCATGATCTTTTTTCGATTAGACCCATAGAAAACGAGTTATTCGAATTTCGAACAAATTTCGAACCATTTTCAAAAACTCTACCCCTGGCTTTTGGTTGAAGCTAGAGCATTGCGGTTTTTTGCGTCCGATTCTCCATACTGATATCTACAATATGATTAATCGCCTTCGATTTTTTATTTTCGAATGGGTTTTCGACTTTTTCATAAAAAGTAAATCAAAAATTTTGAAAAACAAATTTTGTCTGAAAAATTTTTCTACAACAAATTCGAAAATCAAAAATCGAAGGCAATCATATTGTAGATATCATTATGGAAAATCGAATGCAAAAAACCGCAATGCTCTACCTTCAACCAAAAACCAGGGGTAGAGTTTTGAATTACAAGATTTGTAGATATCTGAATTAGTAGGAATTTCCTTTCAAAGTTTGATGATCTGACACGCAGCGTCCATCCACTTCGAAATTTGGGGGACAACTGAGCCATCTTTCTTTGCATTCATTGGTGTGGGCGTTATCTAGGGGTTAGTTAGATACCAGATATAGCGAAATAATTAATTATTACGAATTATAATTTGCTGAGAGATGGTTTTTAGAGTACATATTGACTCCCTACCTTCTGGCCCACTTTTCTCTTTCTCCCTCTCCCCAGGGGGTTAGAGTTATACGAGACCTCTGGTATTTTGCACACACTATAAGAAAGTTATAAAGCAACTATTTACGCAATACAAAAAAAGATAAAATTTTGAGATTTCTTCGGGGGGCGGTCTCCTTAACCCAAGTGTAGTTTAAGAACCCAGCGAATTTTTGAATGTATCAATGCTACGGCAATCGAATTGCAATCGAATCAAAATAATTTTTCTACTACGGAGTTCAGAACAACAAAAAAATTGACAGAGCAACACTTCAAACAGAAATTCTACCTCTACTTGGTGAAGATCCACTAGAGGCCATTGAATGGATGAAGCAAAGACAACTATTTAGTTAAAGTGATAGCAATATTGGGAAATAATAACAAAATATAACCCAATATAAGGAAATCGTAATAAACATATGAATATATAATAATCATTATAATGAAATAAAATCTTAAGGAAATAAAATCATTATAAGAAAATAAGGATACATGAATGACCCCAAATTTTCAAACTATAGCCCAAGTGTAGTTGACGGAACCCATTGTCTACCCAAGTGTAGTTTAGGGACCCCAGATTGAGCTGGGGTCCTTAAACTACAATTGATCCTAAAAATAATATAGAAAAAACTCCAGAATAAATTAAAATCATAATAGTCATTGCATTATTTTGAGGAAATTTGATTATTTATAAATTTAGCATTAAATCAAAATTCGGAAAAATATTATATTCGGAAAATTAAAATAACTGGAAAATCGAAAAATACGGAAAATTAGAAAGCCCCCGCACCCGGAAGAAGAAGGGAAAAAAGATTCGGAAAAACAGAAACAATCTGAAATATCTGGAAAATCGAAATTAAGGAAAACCGAAAAATAACAGAAAAAAAATTTAAAACTGAAAAACTGGTAAATCCGGAAATTAAATCAATTGAATTAAACTGAATAAATCCGGGAAACAGAAAAATCCCTGAAAAATTAAAACTCCGGAAAAAGTGAAACAGAAAAACGGAAGAGCAAATTTAACCTCTGCCCGAATAAGGATGAGATTTGGCTAAATTCTGTAAATTCTGTTATTTTTATTTTCCCTTTGAATGAACCAACTTATCCCTCCAGCCATTACATACAAATTTATGAAGATTTCAATTAGAGATGAAAATATACTAGACACGTGACCAATCAGTGCAATAAAACCGTGGAATATCCACGAGTACCACTAAGTTAAAAATATTCGAATATGTAAATTAAATTTTGTAATGAATAATGAAATTGTATATTTAGTAAATTAATTTAATGGTATAAATGACCTGATTATAATTAATTAAAGATTTCATGCAGAAAAAGACGATAAATAAATAAGATTGGAATACCAGTGAACAAGATAACTAAAAGTGTATGGCAAGTTCTGAATTATTGGACGGCTCTACAATTTCGATCATATTAAAAAAAATATATAATAATCAAAAAGTAAATAATATTATTTTTTCTTGCTTGTTCGAAAATGTGAATAGTCCAATAACTTGCAACTTACAATACTCATAAACTCATCTTTTTGATTTAAATTTAAATTTAAGGTATAAAAATTTTTATATGATCTAACAGGAACAATATTTACCATCAAAAACATATGACTCTTTATATCATTTATTCCATACATTATTCCAAGTAGCGTGAAGAGAATAAGAGGAGAATTCATCAGCGATAAGAGTCTCTCTATCTTTTGTTCTTAATTATAATGACAGAACTTTTGTCGTACGTAATAAGGAGGTGAGTACATTGTACAGAACTCTAACAATACTGTCACTTTACCACAATGAGATATTGTGACTCTTGATATTGTGATAGTTTGGCAGTTTTCAGGTTGCAAAATGAGTGATTTTAATTTTATTTCAATAACACAATTCTACGATGTTTTTCATTAATTAATATAAAATTCCGTTTTTGATAATACTGTTAGAGTGACAATTATTTCTAGAAACTCTATTGATTTTGGTTATGATATTAATAAAATAGTAAAAATATCAATGAAATCTTTGGCTTTTGCTAATAATATATAAAAGATAAAATAACTGTAAAGTCTACGGTTATTACTAATAATATTTGAGTAACAAAAATATCTATAAAATTTAAGGTTCACGATTATGAAAAGTTTATTTTTTAAGGTATAAAATGTAGCTACTGATTAAGTGGACTATTTTTCCTATTTCATCTTCTCTATCTTTAACACAGTTCTCTTTCATATATTATATTAACAAAGATCGGGAATAGTTATACTAAAAACTCAAATTAAAAATTAGTCACTGTAAACAACAAAGAACTTTGAGAGCTACGTGAGCTCAGATAGTTTCTGAAGTAGTAATGTTTATCGGTTAGCATTTCGTGTAAAAATATGGGCATTGCAGTAATTACATTGGGTTATTATTGCGTCGAGAAACATTAGTTACATGGGTTCAGAGGGGACTTTAAATAATAAATTTGAGGGAATAAATAATAGTAATTCAGAATGCCCTACGGAAAAAATAATCATAAATAAGGTAATAAATATTCGTATAAATAAATGATATTATGTAATGCATAATAATATAATATATTTTGTAGTTAATAGTGGTTTATGTAATGAATTGATAAATAAACATATACTTTTACATTAACTCATTATTTACTTTAATTTTATTTTCAGAATTCAATCACGCTGATTGAATTCTGAATAGCTAAGCAAACTTAAGAGTTTAAATTTCACTCCGATTGAAGTATTCGACATAGAAGCTCAAGATAACATTTAAAATCTTCTTTTTAATCTGTGTATACTGCTAAAATTAAAGGTATAGAGTTCACTATTTAAATCAATAGTTTTTGTGAAGCGTGAATGAAAATGAGATGAAACACCGAGAATGATGTTCGAACATGTTCATTAATCATGTTGCTTGAACATATTTATTAATCATATTGCTTGAACATATTATTAATCATGTTGCTTGAATATATTCACCAAACATGTTCAATGATTATGTTGCTCGAACATGTTCATTAATACTGTTTTATGAATATGTTGCTTAAACATGTTCATCAATCATGTTGCTTGAACATGTACAACAAGCATATTTATTATACATGTTGATTGGACATGTTCGAACAATTTGTTCTTCGGAATGTATCTAATCAAGGAGAGGCTTTCAATCAAACGAATAACTAGACAGTTTTATTAATCACACCAATCAATAGCATGTGCCTATGCCTATTATTTACTGATTCTTTCTAATGAGAAAATAGTCTGTTAAAAATAAGGTGATTCATTGACAAGGATAATAAATTGATTCAGTAATGGTCCAATAAAATGATTTCAAACAGTATATTCTATAAAAAAAGTCATTTAACAAGTAGGGTGAGTTACGAATTATCAGTCAGTTTCACATCTTCGTTCATTTTAGAGAAAACTATATAATGCAGGTATCATGAATACCAATAAAAATAAGAATAAAATAATAATTAATAAAAAAAAAATTCTTATATGACCGGAAGTGTGAAACCGGCTGATAATTCGTAACTAAACCGACGTATAATACTTTTGTAATAAGTAGGTACCAAATATGTTAGAAGATCAATCTACCATTTTGAGTATTCTCCATAGCATTTTGGGGCAAAGCAGGTAAAGGATCTATGTATCACTTAATCTCTTTATTCTCCAATAATTTTTCTTTTTGAAGCTCCAATTCTCTTCAAATGAAGGATCGATGTAACATTTAAATCCTGTAGTCTCAAAAGTTAGATATCTCCTTAACCCTATTTGTACAACAGTAATTAATATGCCAATATCAATATGTCCATATGAATTACAAAATAAAATTCATCTTTAATTAATTGTAACATTGTAATATTCTTCTTTATTAATCTGCCTTTTCACTCTATTAATCTGTCTTTTCACTCTATTCATATGACTTTTCACTCTATTCATCTCTCTTTTCACTTTATTTCTCTGTCTATTCACTTTATTCATATGTCTTTTAACTTTATTCGTCGGTTTTTTCACTCTATTCATATGACTTTTCATTTTATCCATCTCTTTTTTCACTTTATTCATCAGTCTTTTCATTCTATTCATCTGTCTTTTAACTCTATTCATCTGTCTTTTGACTCTATTCATCTGTCTTTTGACTCTATTCATCTGTCTTTTCACTCTTCTATTCATCGTTCTTTTCACTCTATTAATCTGTCTTTTCACTCTATTCATCTGTCTTTCCACTTTATTCATCTGTTTTCTCACTTTATTCATCTGTCTTTTCACTTTATTCATCTGTTTTCTCACTCTATTCATCTGTCTTTTCATTCTATTCATTTGCCGTCTCACTCTATTCGTCTACCCTCTCACTCTATTCATCTGTCTTTTCACTCTATTCATCTGTCTTTTCACTCTATTCATCTGTCTTTTCACTTTAATCATCTGTTTTCTCACTTTATTCATCGTTCTTTTCACTCTATTCATCTGTATTTTCACTCTATTCATCTGTCATCTCACTCTGTTCATCGTTCTTTTCACTCTACCTATCGGTCTTTTCACTCTATTCAATCTGTCTTTTCACTTTATTCATCTTTCTTTTCACTCTATTCATATGCCTTTTCACTTCATATGTCTTTTAATTTTATTCGTCGGTTTTTTCACTCTATTCATATGACTTTTCATTTTATCCATCTGTTTTTTCACTTTATTCATCAGTCTTTTCATTCTATTCATCTGTCTTTTAACTCTATTCATCTGTCTTTTGACTCTATTCATCTGTCTTTTGACTCTATTCATCTGTCTTTTCACTATATTCATCTTTCTTTTCACTCTATTCATATACCTTTTCACTCTATTCATCTGTCTTTTCACTTTATTTCTCTGTCTATTCACTTTATTCATATGTCTTTTAACTTTATTCATATGTCTTTTAACTTTATTCATTTGTCTTCTCACTTTATTCATCTGTCTTCTCACTTTATTCCTCTGTCTTCTCACTATATTCATCTGCCCTCTCACTCTATCATCTGTCTTTTCACTCTATTCATCTGTCTATTCACTTTATTCATATGTATATTCACTCTATTCATCTGTATTTTCTCTTTATTCATCTGTCTCAACTGACAGTGAATAATGACTGAATTACTCGTAAGTTACTCGTGCCGAAAAGTACGAGCGGCAGATGTTGCCCCACTAACCAGACTGCAGAGAAACTCTAATGCTAGAGTGAGGTTATTAGCTGCAGGCGATAAATTCCATCCGTAAGTGCTTTTAGAAGATCAACGACACTGCAGGAGCGGTTTGAGAGACGCCTTTAATTACACCGCTTAGTTGATATATTTTGTATGCTAACCAGCCGTATCAGTGGGCCAACATAGTGCTTATTAGGGTAGAATCATAGAAGAAATATTGCTTATTATGGTAGAATCATAGTAGAAATATTGTTTATTATGGTAGAATCATAGAAGAAATAGTGTTTATTATGGTAGAATCATAGAAGAAATAGTGCTTATTATGGTAGAGTCATAGAAGAAATATTGCTTATTATGGTAGAGTCATAGAAGAAATAGTGTTTATTATGGTAGAATCATAGAATAAATATTGTTTATTATGGTAGAATCATAGAAGAAATATTGCTTATCATGGTAGAATCATAGATGAAATATTGCTTATTATGGTAGAATCATAGAAGAAATATTTCTTATTATGGTAGAATCATAGAAGAAATATTGCTTATTATGGTAGAATCATAGAAGAAATATTGCTTATCATGGTAGAATCATAGAAGAAATATTGTTTATTATGGTAGAATCATAGAAGAAATATTGCTTATTAGGGTAGAATCATAGAAGAAATATTGCTTATTTGGTAGAATAATTTGAGAAATCTTGCTCATTATTGTAGAATCATAGTAGAATAAATGGGGACTCTACTTATTATTCTGTGGACCCACCATGAATCAATTATTTGTTTATACATTTTAGATAGAATTTTATATATTATTGAGTCAAATATCTATATTATCAACACATTTATTTTCTTACATTCGTTACGCCTTACAATAAAAAGGGAGGAAAAGTTTTAGACTCTGTTTACAGGTTAGTTGTACCATTCTATTTTTCGTATCGAAATGATATAAATTATTTGTTTTAACTGGAAAAAAAATTACGGGTCCTCAATAGTAATTGAATTAAAATTTATTTTTCTGTATCAGTGATACCATTTTATATAAATAAAACGGTACACGGAAAACTGCCAGAGGGAAAACTGCCAGACGAAAAAATGGCCGACAAGAAAACATCCAGGCAGAAAACAGAGTACAATTTCTTTGTTTTCACAACGCATCTTTACATTATCAGTTCATAACGGGTTTAGTGTCTAATTTGTTTTTGTTCATACTTTTTTTTTATACAAACCTTTAAGCATAATTTCGCTTGTTCCCCTTATAAAACAACTGCAATCGATGTTTGCGAAATATTTAAGAATTAGAACCTAATTCTCTGACAATTTTACTCGATCGAATTGGATTGCATATTAATTAATATTGAATTTTACAAATAAATGAAAATTGCAAAAACTATAGGGGTGTTGATGCCATGAACAATAAAAATACAAAGGATATAAATATTGAACATACATATAAGTTGATTTAACATTCACTTAATTTATTGCTTAATTTAGAATTATATATTTGTGAGAATATCTAATTAGCTAGTAAACACAAATGAGTACACGGGGTTTAACGTTTGCTTCGGAACCAAGGGCTATATTACTGAAGTCAATTAGAAATTAAAGACAAGGGACTCGAAGAAGCAGTCAGATAAGAAAGTCAAATGCCATTTTTTATAAATTAATATGTTCGTAGAATGTGTATATAACTAAACAGTATTTCAGAGAAGTAAAAAAATACATAAATTGTAATAAGTGACAGGCAGTTTTCCGCTTGGCAGTTTTCAACCTGGCAGTTCTCCGCGTCGTGGTAGTTTTCCTCATGGCAGTTTTCCGGAGACCAGAGAAAATACAGATAGCTAGATTAATGGCACTCATACAACGCATACCTTTGCTGCATCTTATAAATGACCGTGACCTTTAAGATGTCCACCCCCAAAGTATATTAAACTGGTTCCTGGATAATTACCATTATCCCACCAAATTTTAGGTAATTTGGTTGAATACCTTTTGAAATATGAATGACCTTGACCTTTGATCGTATCTCTCCCAAAAATTTAACGAATCGTTGCTCGACAACGAACTATCATCCAACCAAATTTCAAACAATTTAGTGGAAGGCTCTTTGAGTTATTCAAGTAACCAGATGACAAATAAATAAATGCTGCATGAAAATAACCTTCCGCAATCTGCGATGAAAAAAAATGAATAAAAGCATAAGAATTTAAATATCAATAGAATTGTATATTCTCATTCATATTTCCTTTACATTATTCATGTTTATTACCCATCGTGTAAAAGCGGACACTAAACAAATAAACGACAGGTATTATTAGAATAGATTAATGTTTTAATTATCTACTTGTGAGCAGTTTCTTTTTCTTCGCCCTGTAGTCTCACTTGCTGGCCAATGACCAAAAGGACCACCGACTACCATTGCACAAAGTGGAATTTCTTCTCCTTTCTTTTTGTTAGTGTTTCATAAAAGGTAATGCCTTGGGGAACATTCAGTTTGCAGAAAGAGTTTGCATCCAAAAACACAACAAATATTTTGGTTTGTTGTCGAGAAACTCAGCGGTGAGGAGGTTCCGTGGAGTTATTCACTTACAGAGTTACAAAGAAAAGAAAATGAAAGACTAGTGTGGACATAAGCAATTTAGGCATATAAAGAAGTATTTCAATTGCATATAATGTATTATATGTTATTTACATTATGTTTCGAGGAATCGGACGGATCAACATTTTAGAAAATATTGGATAAAATTATAAAATTACTCAACTTTTTCATCAATCTTATCAATTATACAAAACAGGTATCATGAATACCATTAAAATGGAAATTTAATTATAACTTATACATAATTTTATATGACCAAAATTGTGGAAAGTTCTTAGAACTCTGAACGTACCCTATTCGCTAATAATATTTAAGTTACAAAGTATAAATATATCCACTGTATTCGTGGAGAAATGATATCGAAAAATGTTTTGAATAAGTATTTTCTTTATCCTGCTATTCGAAATGTGATATGTTACTGGAGAGCATTTTCCTTCTCATGTAATAAGTACATATGAGCCACGTTAAACACCTTATATGTAATAGTAGGCATAAAATGTAATGTAGAATCTAATAGTGCACTAAACATGTCATATCGTATTACTTGATGATATCTGGCACATCATACGATTATTGCATCATACGATTATTGCATCATACGATTATTACGTCAGACGATTATTTTATCAGACGATTATTGCATTACGAGAAATATAAGAAAAAATAGAAAGACAGAGAAATCATATTTCTATTGTAAGAGTGATGTTGGTAGACAGACTTTTCAGTGTACCTTTTACAGTTCTAGTTAATCCTAATGAAATAATATTTAATCCAAGTGAAATTGAATTTAATCCATTATGAAATTGAATTTAATCCATTATGAAATTGAATTTAATCCATTATGAAATTGAATTTAATCCATTATGAAATTGAATTTAATCCTTATGAAGTTGAATTTGATCTAAGAAAATATTTTATCATTCCGATACTACCAAGCTGTCACGCTTCAACATTTAACAAAAATCTGGATAACAGGAAATATGCTGGTACCAAACATTCGGGATACTATAAATCTGTGAGTACAAAAAGTGCGGGATTACAAAAATGCAGGATTTGAAAAAAAATGCGGGATTTAAAAAATATGCGGGGTTTTCTAAATATGCGGGATTTCCAAAAAATGCGGGTTTTCCAAAAATGCGGGATTTCAAAAAAATGTGGGATTTCAAAAAATATGCGTGAATTCAAAAAATAAGGGAAATAAAAAATTTGAGAGAGAAAAAATCTGGGATAAAAAAAACGGGATTTCAAAAATATGCAGGATTCCAAAAATGCAGGATTTCAAAATAATGCGGGATTTCAAAAATATGTTTTTTTTTCTGAAAATGTGGGATTTCCAAAAATGCGGGATTTCCAAAAAATGCGGAATTTCAAAAAAATGCGGGATTTCAAAAATATGCGAGTTTTTCCAAAAATGCGGGATTTTCCAAAATATGTGGGATTTCAAAAAATATGCGTGATTTCATAAATAATGTGGGAAATAAAAAATTCGAGGAAGAAAAAATCTGGGATACAAAAAAATGCGGGCTTTAAAAAATATGCAGGATTTAAAAAAATGCAGAATTTTCTGGAATGTGGGTTTTTTCGAACTATGTGGGATGTCAAAAAATTAGCGTGATTTCAAAAAATGCAAGATCAGAAAAAAATGTGGGATTTCAAGAAATGTGGCATTTCTATATATTTTGTGAATGATATATTTGAAATCAAGATTTTTTATTTCCCACACTTTTTGTATCTCGGATTCATTGTATCCCGAATTTTTGGTACCCGTATATTAAATGTAATTATATAGATCATTATACATTAAAATTAATACTAAAAAGAAAATTATACATCAATTTAATGACATTTAAAACTAATAATGAAATAAATTAAAGCAAACTTTTACTCAAATCATAAAAAAAATCAGTGTTTTCAACAAAAGCTAACAACTAGATAAGTTTTCCTAATTATTTCATTACCTATTATTCTTAATATTTATTTAAACTCAACTGCTCCCTTACATTTTGACGTGAGGTATGTGATAATTTCACGTCTAATCACAAATATATGCAATTATACATGCAAGTAGATATGGGAAACATTTAAGTCCTTTAATCTTAATCGCTTCAAGGGCAACCTAGTTGAAATTATGTAATTATATATTATTAGTAATTATTTGTTTCTATTCTAGTTTACTCTTAATTATGTTACCCGTAATTGAGCCCTGTTACTATATATTACTGATGGTTATATATAATTCAGAAACGCGTTAATATGAATATGTGCATTTATATAATGTGTATCAAAACTATTAAAAAGAGTGACTTCTGTCTGTCCGTAGGTGACCGGACTACTCGCCGCCGGACAATTCGCCACGGACAATTCGCCGTGAGGACAACTCGCCGCCAGAAAAAAAATTCGCCGCTAGGGCAATTCGCCGCCAAAACCACACGTCGTGTGATTTATATTTTATCGCCGTATACACCATTTATATATAAAAATATAAAAATAAACTACGTGTTGTAAATTAATTATCAAATTTTCTTAGCCCTAGTTGAAAATTTTTTCTTTTCTTTTTGAAAAGTTAAATGAAATATATATCTTTTTAATAGAAATATAACCTAAACTATTCTAAACATATTTGGTGTTGTAAATTAACAATACTTTTTTTAGTTTTATTTGAAACTATCATGCTAAAAATAGTTTGCTAGTGGAAGGAAGACAAGTTCAGGTGTCTTCTTAATACGTTTAATGATTTATAAAAAATTGCTTTAGTTTAAAAGTTAAAACTAATCCTATAGTACATTAGTGCTAATGAAAGTTTCTTTAACTACGATGTCTGATATTTTTGTGTTAGGTAGGCTAAAAACATCAACTAATCACCTCTACATTTTCCTCTTCTTTTTTTGGGTGCAGACCCAGGTGCATTTGTCTTTTTTCATCTCATTCCTGGATATTTAACTGCATTCAAGGAGTAGCTTATCTGCCTCCATGAGCTTTGTCACTGACTGGTGGCTTGTGCTTCGCTTCAAGGAGCCAGTTTGCTTTCTGACTCTTAATATTTATTTAATTTACTTTTGACGTAAGCAACAAGGCCCTTCTTCTTGAGGCAGACGTTAAACACTTCTAAATTTTAAATTAATAGCTCTAATATTTTTGCGGTCTGAAATATTCTCACAGAGAGAAACACGACAAAAATAGAAGAAAATAAATAAATTGAAATAATGAATTTTGTCAAATATTGTTCTACAATACTCCTGATACCCCTAGAAATATATCTTTGTACAAATTCATATTTGTTAAAATTCATAATATTTGTTAAAATTCATAATTTATGTTAAAATTCATAATATTTGTTAAAATTCATAATATTTGTTAAAATTCATAATATTTGTTAAAATTCATAATATTTGTTAAAATTCATAATATTTGTTAAAATTCATAATATATGTTAAAATTCATATTTGTTAAAATTCATAATATTTGTTAAAATTCATAATATTTGTTAAAATTCATAATATTTGTTAAAATTCATAATATTTGTTAAAATTCATAATATTTGTTAAAATTCATAATATTTGTTAAAATTCATAATATTTGTTAAAATTCATAATATTTGTTAAAATTCATAATATATGTTAAAATTCATAATATTTGTTAAAATTCATAATATTTGTTAAAATTCATAATATTTGTTAAAATTCATAATATTTGTTAAAATTCATAATATTTGTTAAAATTCATAATATTTGTTAAAATTCATAATATTTGTTAAAATGTAAATGATGTATAAACATAAATCACGCGGCCAGTTGTCCTGGCGGTGAGTTGTCTTAGCGGCGAGTTGTCCTAGCGGCGGGTTGTCCGTACGGCGAATTGTCCGCGGCGAGTTGTCCGGTGGCGAGTTGTCCTAGAACCCTGTCCGTAACACTAACTTATTAATACACTTGGAAAGCAGCTGGTAGCATGGTCATGAAATTATTCTGATATCAGTTCAGGAATTAAATGGTTTCAACAGCTAATTTTTTTCATTTATTGAAAAAATGGGAGTAAAAGTGGAACCAGGAATTACTACAAAAATTTAATTTGCATCATAAAATTTAGAATGCATCCATTTTAAATGGCACTTATTCACTAATTCAAAATTTTATAATATAATGAAAATATAAATTAAATAATCTGATGAAATAATATACAGGTTTTCCATTATTCTGAGCAGTGATTACTTCCTCAAACTCCTCTATCAATAGTTTCCATCAAAGCTAAATATATGCCCTTCCTAATGTGTCTGTAAACCAATTCGTTAATTAATTAAAAAGAAAGTTAATTAATTTACAATGAATGGGGCTGGCATTAACTAATACCCTTGACTGCACCGAGCTGATAAATTGCATAAGGTAGCTAAGGATCCCACCCGGAAAAAGAATGATCGTGAACTATTTTTCATTTATGGTAGGGTAAGTTACGAATTATCGGTCAGTTCCACATCCTTGGTCATATAAGAAAAAACAAAATAATTGTAATTAATTTTATTTTATCGTAAAATATTGTGGTTTCAAACAATATCATTGATATCTTTGTCTTAAATATCATTAATTCATAATAAAATTATTTTTCATTACATGTAAATTATATTTTTATTATTTATTGAAATCGGCAATTAAAAATTAATTATCTATGATTTGTCATTTCATTTTCGATCTTAGTTACACTTTTTATTTTGGATATAACAAAATAATATTTAAAATACATACCTATATATAAATTAAATATATATAAAAAAGTATTTTATGGAATGTATCACAGTGCATGAGATAAACAATTAAATTAGATTATGTTTATATAATATCTATTAAAATGTACGTAATTACATAACGGTCGGAATAACGTACATAACTTCCCCACGCATGTGAAAGTACACTAAGCTAACATTTATTTCAGAAGTTGAAGGGCCTTAGAACAAGAGAGAGAGAGAGAGAGAGAGAGATAGGCTATAGAATATGCCTCTTTTATCTCCCATCAAGAGTTGGTTGGCAACTTGATAGATGAATTTAGTTTCCATGCATAAAATGAGTACATCTCATATGGTGTAAAATACAACACAAAATATCCTAATATGAAATGTACAAGTGGGAAATATAAATATGAATCTTATGAGGAAAATGGAATTCAGGATTATTTATTTTCCTAGTTTCTAAGGAAATATATTGACAATTTATAAAAATATAGTTCTATTGTCTTGAAAGCAATTGCTAATATAATTTATTCATACAGAAAATTCATCAATGTGTGAACATCAATAAAAAACCTTTTACCGCAAGTAAAAATTGAATGATGCAAAAACTCTAAGGCTGTATTAAACCCAGTCTGACAAATTTAATCGTTGCTTCAACATTGATAGATGAACACGATGAATTTTCATTGTCTAAAGGTTGGTTTTCTCTGCCACTATTGTTGCGATCATCGCTCAACGATGATCACCCTGCTATTATCGCTTAGCGATGATCGAAATAATAATTGCTGCATACAATACGACCTCAATTTGTTAAATTACCATAAAGTTGGACATATGTACTATAAATAAAATATCATGTTCTAGAACTAATTCCAATAATCAGTGTGCCCAAAAAAGTATGTTTCTTCCGTCTATAATTTTGAAAATTTAGTAAGCAGTGCATACGGTTTTTCAGATATATATTTCAGGAATATACGTTTTTACTAATATTGACTTCTACGTAAAAGCTTCTCTTATTGGTTGGCCAGGAAGAAGGAGCGGAGCACTAATTGTTAGTGGTCCGCCCCCTGTTGGCTCCTCCTCCAACTATATAGTTTTAGTTGTATTGAATTGCTTTTCAAATAATAAAAACATTGAAACTCTCAAAATAGATGGCTGTAAACTAGTTTGTTGTAACCGCTAGTTTGTTGTACTGCACACTTCATGATTATTTAATGTCCTGGAAGGGGGGTTCAATGGGTGGCACATCCCCCTCTAAACTCTTATTGGTCAACCTCCACAGCCAATCAGTGAACTAGTAACCTCAACACCAATATCGTTAAAAACCTATCCGCAAGAAACAATATTTTTTTAAATTATATTCCCAGTGGTCTTAACCTCATAATTTCTTACCTTAGAGGGGCCACGTCCAATAATGAACTGAATTAAAATTTAAATAATCCCGCTGATAAGTCCACGGAAAAACAATCCTTTTTTTACCACAATCATACATTTTCAAGTGTTTAAAAATGTGAAAAAAGTTTATTAGTCTTCATTGTGGGTGACATCAATATATGATAAAATAAAATCAGGTAAACCAATATGAAAACCGTACATTTAAAAACTCATTAATTAGAAAAAAATAAAATACAGTATCACAAATTTTGATAAAATAATTACGAAACTAATAATTCAAAACATTCTAAAATTTGGTAAAATTATTTGAAATAAAATTATTAGGAACAAATATTATGCAATAAAAAAACTAGGAAACACGTTAATTAAAAAAAAATAAAAGGCAGTAAAATATTTATAAAACACATAAAATGGAGTAATATAATTTCAAAAAAGTTAATTTGGAAAAAATATTTTGCAACAATTTAATACCAAAAAAGTTAAAATCCAGTAAAATAAAAAGAAAACGCACAATTATTGATAAAATAACTACGAATAAATTAATTAGAAAACGCACAATTTCCAATAAATTAATTAACAATAAAATAATTTGCGCAAAAAAAATAAGCGCAAGTGTAATTAGAGCAAAATAATTAGCGCAAATATAATTAGAGCAAAATAATTTGCGCAAGTATAGTTAGAGCAAAATAATTTGCGCAAAAAATACGCTCCGCCCAGCTGTCTTGATAACTACCGCCAACAGTGACGTCATTACTTCTTCATTGTGAGAAAGAAAGGTAATAAGGTAAATGTGATTGTGATTCTTTGTATGTAGATACTTTAAATAATTAGTGCAAATTTAATTAGAGCAAAATAATTAGCACAATATAATTAACGCAAATTTATTTAGAGAAAAATAATTAGCGCAAATATAATTAGAGCAAAATAATTAGCGCAAATTTAATTAGAGCAAAATAATTAGCGCAAATATAATTAGAGCAAAATAATTAGCGCAAATATAATTAAAGCAAAATAATTAGCGCAATATAATTAACGCAAAAAATACTCTGTTAACTGCCTGTGTACTGTTACACTTTAAATGTCATATTTTTGTGTCAGTATTATTTGAGAACAGGCAGTTAACAGAGTATTTTTTGCGCTAATTATTTTGCTCAAACTATATTTGCGTTAATTATATTTGCGCAAATTATTTTGCTCTAATTAAATTTGTGCTAATTATTTTGCCCAAACTATATTTTCGTTAATTATATTTCGCTAATTATTTTGCTCTGATTATATTTGCGCAAATTATTTTGCTCTAATTAAATTTGTGCTAATTATTTTGCCCAAACTATATTTTCGTTAATTATATTTCGCTAATTATTTTGCTCTGATTATATTTGCGCAAATTATTTTGCTCTAATTAAATTTGTGCTAATTATTTTGCTCTAATTAAATTTGTGCTAATTACACACTAAACACTACGTTTGAACGTCTTATTCCGTGATTGGTTCTATTCATTGATGACATTAAGTAAAAAAGATTCATGACATCGAAGGTATCCAGCGTTGCCATTGGATCTAAAAGATATGGGTGGAGCTTCTCAGATCATTTTTGCGCTAATTACACTTGCGCTAGTTACACTTGCGCTAATTGTACTTGTGCTAATTACACTTGCGCTAATTACACTTGCGCTAAATACACTTGCGCAAATTAAACTTGTGCTAACTATTTTATCGATTATTATGCGTTTTGAAATTAGTTGTTTCGTAATTAAATCATTGCTAATTATATGTTTTGTCCTTATTTTTCCTCATTTTGAATGTTTTTATTTATTTTACCGTTAATTATATTATTGTAATTTGATAGTTTTACAATTATTTTACTCAAAAAAATGAGTTTTGAAATTATAGTTTTCATAATTATTTGGTTGGCTATTATTTTACCTCAAATTAATTTACAAGTAATTATTTTTTCACTTTTTATGAGATTCTTAATTATGTGTTTCTTAATTATATTTCCCGTAATTGGGAGTTTTCTAATTATATTATTACATTTCATACTGTTTTCTATTATTATTATTACTAATTGATCGTTGCCATTTTAGTTTACTCTTAATTATTTTGCCCGTAATTGACCCCTCCCTTCATTGTTATATACATATTAATTTAACTTGAAGTAATTAGATTATTTACAATAAACTAACCGATTACTCAAGCTTTGAAGAAGTTGTTTCATTAATCATTTGATACATTTTCAAGAGTATAACATGTTGGAACACAAACATGTTGATCCCTTGATTACAAACTACGTGAAATTGAAGCTTTTGATCTTGGGATAAAAGTTGGCATGAACAATTTGGGGTAGTTTATTATTCTGGCGGAGCAATGAAGTTTCATTAGTTAGATAATGACAGTCATTTAGCATGTGACGTAGGAGAGTGGTGACACAGTGTGTGTAGTTGCGTGTTGAGACCCCATACACAATGTCCTTTAACTCTGCCTTGGTACACTGTCCATGTGTTTATGTCGTGATGAACTGAATTATCTCAAGAGCGTGTATTAAAGATATAAATTGTTCAATACCACCTCAATTTGCTTTAACTTATTAGTTCAGATGGGATGGTACGGTGTTTTTACGGTGTGAAAGAATATGGGGCGAAAAATACAATGCCAATATTTATACTCCAGAAAAGTTACTTACGGATTAAGCGTAAGTAGATGTAATTATTATTCATTGAATGCATAAGTTTGGAAATCAATATTCTCAATCTTAGATTAAACGACAATTTGTTATTCTAATAAAACAAGTATATAATGGTATAAATGAAAGTTAAATAAAGATCATTGTATATTTTTTTAAGATTGAAAATTTGAACCATCCAGTTGAACATACACAAGTTTCATTCGAAATTAGAAAAACAATTTATTTCAATTAAAATTGAAAATATCTAAACTTAACCTATATTAAAGATTCCTTATAGATTTTATTTGTTAATATGATATCACATCAGTTTCCTCTCTCCTTATGGCAGTGACTCTTATATAAATGATAGAAAGTTATAGTGAGTCCCCACCATAATCCCCCATGAGCCCACCATAACAGTTTTTCAACTGAAGTTCCCACTCTATATTTTAGAATAAGATAATATTCCACCAATGAGGGTACAATATGAGCACCAGGAGCTAAACAGAGGACATTGATGACGATAAACGAGCCACAGGCGCCTTCTCCCAACTAATTAATATACGCAGGAGCCACTATATTCTTTGCTCTATATTCCAGCGAAACAGTTAATTGGTTCTTACGTTGACAGATGGTTAGTCAGGAGGGAATGTATTGGAATTTAAAGAATGGTTCATCTACATACAGAGTACATTTATGAACATTTAACCTTATTACTCGGAAGCAATGTTTCTTGGGACAATGTTCGATAATGGGACATTGTTCGATAATGTGTCATTGTTCGATAATGGGACAATGTTCGATAATGGGATATTGTTCGATAATGGGACAATGTTCGATAATGGGACAAAGTTCGATAATGGGACAATGTTCGACAATGGGATATTGTTCGATAATGGGATATTGTTCGATAATGGGACAATGTTCGATAATGGGACAAAGTTCGATAATGGGACAATGTTCGACAATGGGACAATGTTCGATAATGGGACAATATCTGAAAAACGATGTTACATAAGTAGTACATGGTTATTTTAGCTCCAATTTGTTCTGAAAAAATGATGGGTTTATTAATGAACCCTTCCCAAACAGCTTAATGAATAAGATAATTATTTCATGAAATATATCGGAACAATTGAATTCAAGAAATATAGGGAAACACTTGATTATATACTCAAGATTAAAGTGCAATTTAATTATTGATCTTTTTCCAAACTACATTAGTGAATTCATATGCAAATCATTTATCTTCTACAAAATTGGTATACCATTGTAAGATGTATATCGAGCGTATACCTTTTTATTACCATCACAGAATGAGGAAAGTTATATTTTAGGAAGCATTCATTTTTTATTATCTTGTTATTCGCATAGCTAAAAAAATAATCACTCAAATTGCCTGAAATTTTGTGGGACGATTGGTCAATGTCAAGGAACCGTTGTGTATAATTTTGGGAGTGATCCAGTCGAAGGTCAAGGTCATTTACAACTCAATTTATCAAAAACTATTCAATCAAATTGCCTGAAATTTGGTGGGACGATTGGACATTATATAGGAACCAATTTATTATATTTTGGGAGCGAACGGGTAAAAAGGTCAAGGTCATTAATAACCCATGTATTAATGAATGGTCAATGTCATTTATAAGTGATGGGGAAAGCATTCGCTCTATGACTGCATGTCCTCAAGTTAAAAATTATTTAAGCTTTTGGAAAATGGTATACTATTCAAAATGTAGATTAGCATACCTGTTGTTTTTTCAAAAAGAAATACCGTAAGCATTCACCTCAGTATTGCATTTCAAAAACTCGTTATCTTCTCTAGCAATGCATCTAGAATTTCAATCCTGGAAGCTTCCCTCTTTCACAATCATGGAACTAATTAGCGTATTGGTAGGTAGGTACCTGCCCTAGCAAATGTACATCCTAGTGATGGAAGAATAGGAGACTAGGAGGATGAATGGAGAGATGTCCAATGCAGAAGAACAAAGGATAATCAAGTTAATGATTCAAGCAGGAGGAGGATAAATGAGAAACCTACCCAGGTGAGAATGTTTATTGTGGTGGTATTGTTGAAATATTGTAACAATATGGGGAATTTTGTTACAATATTGGCAATATTGTTACAGCATTGCCAATATTGTTACTACTTTGCCAATAATGTTACAGCATTGCCAATATTGTTACAGCATTGCCAATATTGTTACAGCATTGCCAATATTGTTACAGCATTTCCAATATTGTTACAGCATTGCCAATATTGTTACAGCATTGCCAATATTGTTACAGCATTGCCAATATTGTTTCAGCATTTCCAATATTGTTACAGCATTGCCAATATTGTTACAGCATTGCCAATATTGTTACAGCCTTGCCAATATTGTTACAGCATTTCCAATATTGTTACAGCCTTGCCAATATTGTTACAGCATTTCCAATATTGTTACAGCACTGCCAATATTGTTACAACATTACCAATATTGTTACAGCATTGCCAATATTGTTACAGCATTGCCAATATTGTTACAGCCTTGCCAATATTGTTACAGCATTTCCAATATTGTTACAGCACTGCCAATATTGTTACAGCATTGCCAATATTGTTACAGCATTGCCAATATTGTTACAGCCTTGCCAATATTGTTACAGCATTGCCAATATTGTTACAGTATTGCCAATATTGTTACAGAATTGCCAATATTGTTCCAGAATTGCCAATATTGTTACAGCATTGCCAATATTGTTACAGCCTCGTCAATATTGTTACAGCATTACCAATATTGTTACAGCATTGCCAGTATTGTTACAGCATTGCCAATATTGTTACAGCATTGCCAGTATTGTTACAACTTTCTATCCATGATGGAACATTGTTGTAAAACAGTTCCTAAGATAAAATACGATGAAATTTAAATTTCCATTAAGTTTTGATGCAATTATTTTGTAAGCAAGTAGCTATGTACCAAATAACAATCTAATGAATTTGAAAATTGTTTATTAGCGAATAGTAACAGTGTAGCTAGAGTAGTTAACATTCTATCAGATTCTTAACTCTTCGAAAAGACACAAAAAGACAACAACAACAGTTGCACTTCTACAAACCTTCAAATGCTAATAAATTTAGTTGAAGATCTTTCTTGCAAGAGAAAGTAACAGAGCTGTCGGTAGAGTTTACTCCGGTAAAAACGGTCTGTTCTCCTGCACAGAGTCCTGCAATTGTGTTTGTGTACTTCAGGAGCTAATATAAAAACAGAGGAGGTGGAGAATGAATCTGGATTTGCATAATGGAATACGAATCGTTATAAAAACAGACGTGCATTCTTCAGATGTTAGAAGAAGCAGACGAGGAATGTATGTATCTCGCACGAGTCTTTCATCTTCTGAATTCACCAAAAAGTTCAGGGAAATGAAATCTCAAGCTCCAAAGGAAGATAAATCAAAGAGTGTCTGCCAGTGTGGTATATTTTTGAGTCTAGCTGCAAAATAACATATCTAAAGAGAGGTTAAATTAAATAGATTCAATTCTATGAGAATAAGATCGTAAATTATGATGCTATCATAACTTTATCTAATTTACCAAGATTTTCCAAAAAGATTCAAAAATAAGACTGAATTAGCAACATATATTACAGGTTTTCTAGTTATACCATAATAATAAATTAATTCTTTTTATAATATTTCACAATTAAGGTAAAGATTCTATCTAATATTATAAGAATTCTCCTCATTCATATCGGGTAAGGTATCTACCTACCACTTACACTCTTTACTCTCCTTTAATTGTAAATGAATAATTGATCTATCTTAAAATTTATTTTGTTCTTCTCATAGTTATCTTGTAGCAGAGTCAAATAACATTGGCATATTTAATTGAGTAATTAATTTATTAAACCTAATATAAGACCAAGAAGTAAATAACGTCCAAAAATTAAATAACAGGGATCATATTACCGGGGTTACATTACCAAGGACCAAATTACCGGGGTTATATTACCAGGAGTCAAATTTTCCGAGAGCAAATTACCACCGGGGTTTAAATTACTGTTGGTCGAAATTAATTACCCAGCACTAAATATTTACATTCCTCTGCAAAAGGTAATTTACCCAAAGTTTAAGAAACACTGATTTAGACTCTTAATTCTTCATTAATTATAAATCGTGAGTGTTATAGATAATTTCATTTACCAAACGATAAATAATAGAAGATATGTAGATATTACAATATAGTATATTTTTCAACATTATTAATATATTCCTGTCCTAAGTAATACGGTTAGCACTTTCTAATTATGTAATAGAGGATTGAATATGTAATAGTTAGAGTATGGGAAGTTTGTTCTAAAGTATTTGAGTATAAATAAATTTAGTGTAACCTTTTTAATAAAAGCATTAACTAAAGATCTTTAACAAAAATCAATGAACTGTTAAAATCGATAACTGAAAATAGGAATAAAATTTACTATTTATCGATGACTTAAGCTGAAATATTTATTAAAATTAACTGAAATAACTAACTGTTAAAATCGAAAACTGAAAATAAGAGTAAATATTTACAGTTTATTCAAATGTTGACTTCAACTTTCAAAAATATTTTTGTAAACAATTAAAAAAATAGATTCAAAAATATTCTTATAAACTTGTTATTATATTTATTTCGAAAATATCTCCAGCAATTTACAATTAATATCCCTGTAGATTAATTAAGTAATTCCACTCGCACTTTATTAATTTCGGTACGAGATCGGTCTTTATGCAAATCCTCGTCTTCAATCTGTTTACAATCGGAATTTTCATCTTTGTCCTTTTTATAATGTAAATAAATGCTCGCAACTAATTGGATGCGGGAGAGCAAACAACGCTTGATTGAAAAATGGACCAAAGGACGTAAAAAAGCAAGAAATTATCTAACATGCAATTTGAATATCATATATATTGAAAATCATATGAGATATACAGAAACTTTTAGCTTGAAACTAATTACATATTTTCCAGAAAGAGAGAATTGTGATTAGTGTTTTGAAGATTATTCCTAGTAACAAGGTTTTATTCCTGGGATAATAGGGAAATATCCAAGGAATAAATCCTTATTGTCAGGGTTATAAGATTCCATCACAATCGCCAATGGCCCCATCATAAGATCATTCTTGATTAAGACTTTAAAATTGAATATATGATTGATGCATCATTATTAGTAGGTATAGTCTATCGACAAAAAGGATGGTGTTGAATTTCTAGCACCACAGTCGAATTATTATATAATTTTCAGGTTAACTCCCAATTATCGGACGGTTCCACATTTTCGATTGTAATAGAAAGAGGTGTATGATAATTAAAATTAAAGTTGAATAATTAATAATTACATTTAAAGATTGCAGGAGGTTATATTTCAGACGGCATTTATTCATTCATCATCTTGTTATTCGCATAACTTAGACGATTCGATCAAAGGTCAATATCAAGGTCATTTATAACTCAAAAAGTTTTCAACCATATTGGATGAAACTTGATGAGACAACCAGTCAATATCAAAGAGCCATTTTGTTAATTTTTTGTAGTGATCAGATTAAAGGACAAAGATCAATTTCAAGGGCATTTATATCTAAATAACTCAAAAGTATTCAACCAAATTGTCTGAAATTTGGTTGAAAGATTAGTCAATGTTCAGAAACCATCTGGTAAAATTTTGGAAGCCATCCGGTCAAAGGTCAAGATCAAGGTCATTTATGATTCACTAACTCAAAAAGTATTGAACCATATTGCATGAAATTTGGTAAGGCTATTGGTCATTATCCAGTTACCAGTTCATAAGAATTTGGGAGCGAACGGGTCAAAGGTTGAGGTCAAGGTCATTCATAACTTAAGTTTTATTGGATGGGCAATGTCATTTATAATCGGCAGCGGAGGTATGCCCTCTACTGATTGCACGTAAGCTAGTGCATAAATCGTTCTTATCTGATCGAGAATGTGAAAATGTCCAATAACTCGGAACGAACCCTAGTTTATCTGTGAATGTACCTGAATGGAATATTATACTTTACATATAACTGACTGACTTTACTAAACTGTGTAACTTTACATAATTGGAATCTATACAAAATAAATAGCGAAAATATACAAAAAGTGTTACAGATGAAATTATATAAAAGAAATATACATGCATTGACTATTTATTCCAAGTGAGAATACTGCAACTCACCTTCAATTGTATAATAACATGAAACATATGTATCATTCATATATTTCTTGATCACAAGCGCTATATGTCGAGCTACATGTCGATCACAGTCGAAGATGCAACTTGCCATCTCTCTCAACCAAACTGATCGATGTAACTACACGGTCCACTGATTGGAATCCAGTCGTCAGAATTCAGTGAGGCGAATAACCGACCTGAAATCACGAGATTATTCAGTCACTTCAACCGAATGATTTAAATTCAACTTTAATCCTAAATACAAAATATAGTAATCTAAATATGTATTTACAGTTACCGCAATGCTCTTGTCTTAAATAGGAATTAGGAACTTTGTTCGCAAGCTATGAATGCTTAGTGTTATGATTATTATCAAAGCAATTGACAGTGTTTCGTAGAAAATCATTGGTTTGTATACTGAATACATTATTCAAATAACAGAATAAGACAACAGTTATGTTGGGGCCATAGAAGATTATAATAAAGTTATGGTGGGGCCATAGAGGATTATAATAAAGTTATGGTGGGGCCATAGAGGATTATAATAAAGTTATGGTGGGGCCATAGAGGATCAAGTGGGAAAGCACTTAATATTTTATTATACTTTTTTACGTTTTTGTTAGCATTAAAAACACTTTATCAAAAGTTAACTCATAAATTTGTAATAACTATTCATAGGAGGAAATAATACTCATAGTTATTACATTCATAATAATATGAGTAAGTTTGCCCATATTATTGATAATTAGCAAATAGTAAAATATGAATTATCGGTCGGTTTCACATCTTCGTTCATATATTTAAAAAAATATATAACAATTGTTATTCAATTTCAATTTAATTGGTATCCATGATACCTGCAGGTATCACGGATAACAATAAATTTTTTTATTAACTTATTGTTTTTTCTATCATTACCGAAGATGTGAAACCGACCGATAATTCGTAACATACCCTATAAAAGTGCTTTATGTTCTCACATACAAAGAGACATTCTTTAAAAGTCCCAGGTAGATGCATTTCTCTTACAATAGAGCAAAGGCACTCGGTAGGAAAATTACTTAGCATTTACTGCGAGTGAATACCAATCGGAAACCCATGGACTGCAGTTATGAGCAAAGAGTATCAAGCTCATTATGAGAAATGATATTGTGTGTTGCAGTTATGAGCAGAGAGTATAAAGCTCCTTATGAAAAATGATATTGTGTGTTGCAGTTATGAGCAGAGAGTATAAAGCTCATTATGAAAAATGATATTGTGTGCTGCAGTTATGAGCAGAGAGTATAAAGCTCATTATGAGAAATGATATTGTGTGTTGCAGTTATGAGCAGAGAGTATAAGCTCATTATGAGAAATGATATTGTGTGTTGCAGTTATGAGCAAAGACTATCAAGCTCATTATGAGAAATGATATTGTGTGTTGCAGTTATGAGCAAAGACTATCAAGCTCATTATGAGAAATGATATTGTGTGTTGCAGTTATGAGCAGAGAGTATCAAGCTCATTATGAGAACCACTATTGTTGTTAATAACTAAAGTTGTGACAATATACTTTTTAAATCATAGATCTTAAGAATATCATAAACGAAAGGAAATGGTATCGAATGCTATATACTTCTGGTTTAGAACCCTTCAATACTCTTTCATTCTCTCCGTCTATAATATTTTCGGTATCTATGATGTCAAAAGCATATTGTCACAAACAAACTAATGAATATCTAGGAAAGGAATTTTGGGTAATGTTGCAAATTTTGAGTAAATGATTATACAAAATGTTCTTATTATTAATGGGAAAATATTGTCTTTTTGAAAAAAAAAAAAAATGTTATTATTTATATTCTTTTTGAATAATTTAAGCATGGCAGAAATATATTTTTTATTGTATTGAAATTCTCTCCTATTTTATTGTTAAATTTAAATTCAATTTATTATCATATTAGTCCTTTAATGAGGAAATTTTGATATTCAGTTTTATAAAGTAAATATTAGTCTTTCCATCATTCCATATGGTTTTAAATCCCTCATCTGATATACCGAGTCAAAAACTTTTCCTCTTTTTCTGAAAGGCGTAACGTACGTACGAATCACAGTTTGAAGTAATGTAAATATCCCCCTCATTCATATTTACAGATGCATCTCATAACAAATTCTAAACAAAATGCAGGAAAACTTTTGTTCAGAGTGAAAATATGATTTGCTGAAATATTTTTGCAAATTCAGTATAGTGTTGGTAATGGACGGGACACGTGTAAGGTTACTTCATTCATTTGTTTATATGCTGAGATGAAAATAATTTAGAATAATTATAAACTTTGTAATAGACGCGTTATATACTGACTCTATTTATTTTTTAACAATTATTGTGGTTTCATTTCATAAATACCA
This sequence comes from Caprella mutica, assembly GCA_947561585.1. Classification (NCBI taxonomy): domain Eukaryota; kingdom Metazoa; phylum Arthropoda; class Malacostraca; order Amphipoda; family Caprellidae; genus Caprella; species Caprella mutica. The sequence continues at coordinate 68,320 of CANNZV010001947.1, forward strand.
TATAATTTCAATCTATATAATAAAGATTTACAATTGCAAACAAAATTTTGCTAGGGTAAGTTCCGAATTATTGATCAGTTCCATGAATCCAAGAATTTAATCATGTATGAATATAATATATAATATTTATGATTGAACTTAGATACTTTTTTTGCATGGTCGAAAATTTGGAAACCTTCGATAATTCAAATCTTGAGAAATTATGAAACGTTTAACTAAAAATAATTTGAACATACTATCACTAAATCAAATACAATGGAAATTAGGAACCGATCAATGAACTCTCACATTATTTCGCAATTCCTATTGTGTTTTAATTGTATTACAATTGAATAATTTGATTAATTTACAAACTAAAACTAGAAAATAGGAATGTTTTCTTCAAGTTATTTGATGCACATGAAATGTTATCGCAAATACAAGCTAATTAATTCAATGAAGAGTGAATTAATTAATTAAAATATACAATCTTTATTTCATTGGAAGTAATTAATCTATATTACATCAAAGTTTAGAATTATTTAATTGGAACTATTATAACTTGCAAGGAAATTTTATATTGCCTTCTTAAACTTTAATTGTTTGAACAGCTATTTATTACTAAGTTGAATGGATTATAATGGAAAACTATATAAAAATAGATATTAAAGAAATATAACACAACATGTGATGTTAAAATGAAATTAAATTTTGCAGTAAAACTACTGAGTTATAAAGCACACGAGTTATGAAGTATTTTATATGTTTATAATATAGAAAAGGAGTCAAGAATATTGTACTAGTTATCCCTCAAGGACCGTAGTTTTCTCCAAGATTTTAATCATAGAAAACTGTCAGTTCCCCTGAGCTATGAAGCTGCTCTGAGTTATGAAGAAATCAAAACTTCAAAACTCATGAGTTTCACTGCAATTAAAATTCAGTACATATAATCTATTAGAAGCAACTAAAGCAAGTACACCACTTCTATTAGAAGCATATAATCCTCTAAAGCAAGTACACCACTTCTATTAGAAGCATCTAAACCTCTAAAGCAAGTACACCACTTCTATTAGAAGCATCTTAACCTCTAAAGCAAGTACACCACTTCTATTAGAAGCATCTAATCCTCTAAAGCAAGTACACCACTTCTATTAGAAGCATCTAATCCTCTAAAGCAAGTACACCACTTCTATTAGAAGCATCTAAACCTCTAAAGCAAGTACACCACTTCTATTAGAAGCATCTTAACCTCTAAAGCAAGTACACCACTTCTACTAGAAGCATCTTAACCTCTAAAGCAAGTACACCACTTCTACTAGAAGCATCTAAACCTCTAAAGCAAGTACACCACTTCTACTAGAAGCATCTAAACCTCTAAAGCAAGTACACCACTTCTATTAGAAGCATCTAATCCTCTAAAGCAAGAACACCACTTCTACTAGAAGCATCTAAACCTCTAAAGCAAGTACACCACTTCTATTAGAAGCATCTAAACCTCTAAAGCAAGTACACCACTTCTATTAGAAGCATCTAAACCTCTAAAGCAAGTACACCACTTCTATTAGAAGCATCTTAACCTCTAAAGCAAGTACACCACTTCTATTAGAAGCATCTTAACCTCTAAAGCAAGTACACCACTTCTACTAGAAGCATCTAAACCTCTAAAGCAAGTACACCACTTCTATTAGAAGCATCTAAACCTCTAAAGCAAGTACACCACTTCTATTAGAAGCATCTAAACCTCTAAAGCAAGTACACCACTTCTATTAGAAGCATCTTAACCTCTAAAGCAAGTACACCACTTCTACTAGAAGCATCTAAACCTCTAAAGCAAGTACACCACTTCTACTAGAAGCATCTAAACCTCTAAAGCAAGTACACCACTTCTATTAGAAGCATCTAAACCTCTAAAGCAAGTACACCACTTCTATTAGAAGCATCTAATCCTCTAAAGCAAGAACACCACTTCTATTAGAAGCATCTAAACCTCTAAAGCAAGTACACCACTTCTATTAGAAGCATCTAAACCTCTAAAGCAAGTACACCACTTCTATTAGAAGCATCTTAACCTCTAAAGCAAGTACACCACTTCTATTAGAAGCATCTTAACCTCTAAAGCAAGTACACCACTTCTACTAGAAGCATCTAAACCTCTAAAGCAAGTACACCACTTCTATTAGAAGCATCTAAACCTCTAAAGCAAGTACACCACTTCTACTAGAAGCATCTAAACCTCTAAAGCAAGTACACCACTTCTATTAGAAGCATCTAAACCTCTAAAGCAAGTACACCACTTCTATTAGAAGCAACTAAAGCAAGTACACCACTTCTATTAGAAGAAACTAAAGCAAGTACACCACTTCTATTAGAAGAAACTAAAGCAAGTACACCACTTCTATTAGAAGAAACTAAAGCAAGTACACTTCTATTAAAGTATAAGGAGTGTTTTCTTCAAGTCATTTTTAATCCGACTGCTGCAAGGAGCACTAAACATTTAACGTGGTACCTCTGCTCTACTTGTATGTTTCTTTGAGGTACATGGAATATATAGAGGTAGGAAACACGGTCAGTGTACTTTTAGAGTCTTTGCAGCAGTTACATTTCAACTCCTTATATCTGCAGGACTATCATTGGTAGAAAGATGGTACCATTTAAAAATTATAATTATATACGTTTTTTTATAGTTCCTAATATTTTTTAGGTATTCAGTGTAATAATTTACATATGACTACCTTAACATTATAGTATGCATTTAATAATGTACAAAATAAAATATTCAAATGCCATATAGGAATATAATTATTTGTGTATACAAAGATGTAGTATATTTACTTAGCTCTCTCATCGAGCATATTTAATAAATTTTCATTCTATGTATATATAAATACTTCATAGGGTAAGCTCCAAGTTAACGGACGGTTCTACGTTTTTGATCATGTAATTATGAAATAAATATTTAATTTTTACATTTGCTAACTACTGTTTATTATATACCTTTTTGTTATGTAATCGAAAATGTGGGACCGTCCGGTAATTCAGATTCACCCTATTTCAAGGTTAAATATAATTTGTTTATAATTTATAGATTTATATATCATGTTCAATTGAATAACTATCTATGAATAATAATACTCTAGTAACCCTTTGTGGATGTGAGATTTTTTAAATGTCATAAAACAAGTTTATTCTTAAATAACAAAAGTTTACGTCCTAAATACTTGATGTATCCATATGCATAAATATATATCTACTTCTGCGAAAATTGCTATGTCAATTTCAACGCAAAATACAAACTTTAGTGACACAAATGGCAGAATATGAATAACAGAGTGGCACTATTACATAGCTTAATGATAGCATGGATGTATAGCAGGTATACTATAGTGATGTATATTGGCTACTATAATGATGTATATTGGTTTCTATAGTGCAGTATATTGGCTGCTATAGAGTATAGCATAGCAAATTCAACACCCTCTTAAAGTTATATTGCCGTGTCAAGCTGAAACATGCAATGGAAAACTTTAAACCAAATCTATCGTCAATCTTATTGATGAATGTAATTATTATTTCAGAAGTTCGGTCTCCATAGTAACGGATTCTTATTATTGTCATATATTGAACAATACCTTACAATTCAATATATTCCATTTAGTGTTATAAATATATCGTCTAATATATGATATTTTATTTGTTTTGAATGATAAACAATTGTAATATTAAGTTGTTGAATCGTTTATTTTTATACAGTACCTAATAGAAAAAAAAATTATCATCGAAGTAAGTGACTATTGTACTCATTTTATTATGATAGGGTAAGTTCCAAGTTTTCGAAAAGTTCCACATCTTCGACCAAATAAGAAAAAGTACATAATAATTATTATTTAATTCCATAACATGTTTCAATCTTACATGATCGAAAATGTGGAACTGTCCGATAACCCAGACCTTTTCCTATATGTATAATAAAAAATATTATTAAAGTTATAGAATTTGTGTACATTTTTCTTAACCATTTACAGTAGAGCTCCGCTATAATGTACTCCTTTATAGTGAATACTGAGTCCTGAGTAAAAAAATATCCTGTATAGTGAACAAATTTTCTTTAGTCTACCATAAAATGGCAATTAGTTTCTTAAAACTGATTGCCATTTTATGTCAAACTAAAGAAAATTTGTTCACTATACTGGGTAATTCTCTTACTCAGGACTCTATATTCACTATAGAGGAGTGTTCCTTTTTTCGCTTTTGTGATCATATTATGTCACTTAAATTGTGTATGAAAGCCTCTATGCTGAACATTTAAGAGTTGAACGCTTTTAGCGCTTATTTGTTAACTCTATTTCAAATGATAAAACTTTATGCTGTTCGTTTGGCGTAACTGCCGTGAAATAATACAACCAATTACGGCATTCGGAGCAACAGCTGCAGAGCGTATAGATGTAGACTCGTAGGGTTAGTTACGAATTGTCGGACAGTGACACATTTTCAGTCATATAAGAAAAAGAGGTATAATAATTATTATAGCTTTTTTTTTTGAATTGGTATATATGATACCTGCAGGTATCATAGAAACAAAATTAAAATTAAATTTAATATATCGTTTTTTATTATGACCGAAGATGTGAAACTGACCGATAATTCGTAACTTACCCTAATAGTAAGAAAAGAAAAGTCGTTAGGTCAAACACGTATAATGGAAAACTAATATTGAAACTGTCAACATCACACATAACAACAATGCCATTTTAATGATAGAAATATGACCTCAATTGTATTATTACTGCTCTAAATTACGAGTGAATATTCATGAACATACTTATTTATTGAAAATTTTATTTCTAATTCATTTTACGGATTTTTTTTTTTCCAAAATAATTTTTTTTTATAATTAATTTTTTTTTTATTTTAAATTACATTAAAATAATCGAAACTTATTCTCAAAATAAAAAATAAAAGAAATATATCAAAAATATGAAAAATAAAAAAAAATATTTCATAATAAAAACTCATTATCAGTATAAAAAGACATATTTGCAAGATAAAAATTAATTTTCAACATAAATTCTTATTTTTAAATAAAGAACCTATTTGCAAAATAAAAAACTCAATTTAAAAATAAAAATCTAATTTGTAAAATAGAAAATATATTTGCAAAATAAAGAATTATTTTCAAAATGAAAATCTTAATTTTTAAAATAAAATTAATAGAAGACGAAATAGAAAACAGCTGCAGAAAGATTCATTTTTTCTTCTAATTTCAGAAAGTTTTAATAAATTTCTCTATCAGAATTGTCTAATTGAGCCAACTTCTGCTGAAGATATCATTGAAGAACTTCTTCCCGACAAAACTTCAAGAAGAATCCATCATGATACATTCTTCCAGATCTAATATCATCACGAACCAGTTTTTATTTACAAACAAAAAAGGACATATTTGGCTGTAACTAATCCTTTTTTCATTTTGTAGCGACACATTACAAGATCTTTATATTTAATCTTTTTATTAAAAATTAACTCTTTGTCGTTATTGTTATCATATTTATTGAATTGAGGGGTCAAATCAGTTTTCAAAAAAAAGAGGAGCAAGTAAAGATAACGGACCATGGTTTTCCCACTTTTTAATTACTTGTTTTTCACAACCTTAAAATGGATCGTCTGCAAAGAACTTCGTCCGATATATACATTAATAGTGTAAAAAAATTTATCATTTAAGATTATCAAATTATAAGGTTGTATCTATACTATAATAAGAGCCGCGTCCGTCTGTGTGTCACACTTTTTATTAAGAAACACATATTAAAAGGAAAAACAAATCATTTGTGGCTGTATCATGACTACGGGCTACAATAATAATTGACACTAATTATTTAAAAAAATATTATATTTTGGCTTTGTTTATTTTTTTTAGTATAATCAGAATATGTGTATCCATAATACATAATTCCATTCGATTATAATTTAGATTCAATAACAGGTACTGTACTAGTAATTATAAAAACTATAGGAAATTTATAGTACAACTAATGGAAACTATGTTGTCTTTTATCAATAATTTCAATTACCATATATCTGGTCCGTTATCTTTCCAATAGCTCAATTCCTGGTCCTTAATCTTTACTATAGCTTAATTCCTGGTCCGTTATCTTTATTATCTTCATTTCTTGTCCGTTATCTTTACTACCTTCATTTCTGGTTCGTTATCTGTACTACTTTAATTTTTGGTCCGTTATACCTACTTGGATAATTTCTTACTTCAAATAGACGAGTAAAGATAATGAACCATGCTTGCTCCAAAAAATAAATCAATTTGTTTTAGATTGTTCTGAAATTTGCACTGAATGTGTAGCTTTGGAAAATAAACTAATTTCGATTTAAATTTTTTCCACGTGAATGGATAATTTATTTCATTTTGTGTTTATTTCGTAAAATTCAAAATAAATCGAAACTAAACAGTTTTCGAATCCATGTAATATTTCTAAGAAAGTTACGAACACATATTTTCCCTTTTTTCATCTAACCCCCAAAAAGTCGCGGTAAAAAAGTACACTTCCTAACATTCCTTCTCCAACCCAAAAAATCATGATTTTTGACACGCCCCCGGTGGAAGGGGGGGATCTCGTAGCCCCACAAAAAATTGGGACATGAAAGTCCACTACCTAAAGACCCTTTTTCAGTAAAAACAAAAAATTGATAACATCTACCAAATTTCATCCTTAAACTGAGTATGGAAACCATTTTTTTACTGCACAAAATAAATCAAAATTGAATTTTAAATAATTTAAGCTAAAAATTGTTGAATTTGAAATAGTATATGTATTCTAATATATAAATACTTATAATTTTGATAATTTTAATCTACTCATTAAAGTTCATTTAATATTCACATGTGCTCTGTTACAATATTCAAAAATAATAAAAATCTATTTTTTTCATCAATTCAATGTGAACATAAAAGACTACAGTCTCTCATTTATAACATTCCACACTATTCCCTCTGTGTAATTTTGAAGCATCAGTTTGTCATGCAAATGAGTGTCGTCTGCCATCTAATTACAGCGTGTAAACTAAACATATTAGCAGCCTGTGAACACTGACTTGGGAATGAAAACTCTGTTCTTTGCTTTCTAAATCTCACTCACCACTTTGATTCTGTGTTTTGATTCGCCTGAATTATTATAAATGGAGTGCAGAATTTGAAGTGATTTCAATTCAAAAATATAATATATATCTTTTTATTTTATTATAATGCGATTTTTTTTATTATTTTGTTTTATCATTATTATTTTATATCATTATTTTGTGTTCCTATTTTACTATGTGGTATTTAGATTGAATTTTTTTATTATTATTTTCTTTATTATTCTGGGTTTTTATCATACTTTTTAAAATATTTTATTATTATCATCATGTGTTTTCATGTGCCTGAAATAATATAAATAGAGTGCAGAATTTGAAGCCTTTTCAATTCAACTACAGAATATGTAGTTTAGTACATTTATCATTATTTAACACAATAATCTCTTCGGCTATTTTATTTCAAATTATTTGAAAAATGTTTTTGTTATTCAACTTTTCAAATATTTCAATACGCTTTAAGGTGCATAGCTATAATAAGTCAAGTATAGAATATAAAATCTAATTTATTATTGAAATAGAAAATGGACTATACATAATATCCATGGTTTAATAACAATTTTTAGAGGTAATTTTAATTTAATTCTGTAAAATTAAATTGATATCAATACAATGATAACAAATATGTTAAGCATTAATGATAAATATAGGATAAGTTTCGAGCTAACGGACTGTTCCGCATTTTTCTGCAATAATTTTACTTTAACTCATTATTTATAAAAGTATCCGATATTTTTTTTAATATTCCCATAATTTTGGGATTTTTTCTTAATCGGAAATAATTCAAGTTTATCAATTTCATAATGAAAGATTCCGAATTGAATTTATTGTAGATCATATTTATTAATGATATGTTGTATATCAATGTTCATACTAGATTTAGTTACATTCAAATCCAATATTACAATCAATAACAAATTGCTCAGAAATCAACTTATGAGACTGTAAAATGCTTTAGATAAATATTGTAATTACTATATATTTGACTTTTCGACTAAAATTATGTAACAAGAATATGATATAACATTATGTTGTATCATAATATCCTACCATTTTCTGATACAAGAATTTATATAACATTTTATAAAATGTATATTTACCTCTAAAAAAGAGGTTATTTTCTATTGGAAATACAAAGTTATAATATAAAGAAAAAAAGAATCTTTTTACATTTTATGATTTTTCTTTATTCATATGAGGTAAAGGATCTATCTACAAATTGGACGCTACAATAATTATTATTTAAACTGATAGGTATATCCTTTACTCTATTTACCTTTTAATTTGAGCAACGCTTGTAACTATTTTGAAAAACTGCATCCAATAATGCATTTTACTGCATCCAATAATGCATTTTACTGCATCCAATAATGCATTTTACTGCATCCAATAATGCATTTTACTGCATCCAATAATGCATTTTACTGCATCCGGTACTGCATTTTACTGCATCCAATAATGCATTTACTGCATCCAATAATGCATTTTACTGCATCCAATAATGCATTTTACTGCATCCGGTACTGCATTTTACTGCATCCAATAATGCATTTTACTGCATCCGGTACTGCATAAGGTACTGCATTTTACTGCATCCGGTACTGCATTTTACTGCATATGGTACTGCATTTTACTGCATACGGTACTGCATTTTACTGCATCCGGTACTGCATTTTACTGCATACGGTACTGCATTTTACTGCATCTGGTACTGCATTTTACTGCATAAGGTACTGCATTTTACTGCATACGGTACTGCATTTTACTGCATACGGTACTGCATTTTACTGCGTAAGGTACTGCATTTTACTGCATACGGTACTGCATTTTACTGCATACGGTACTGCATTTTACTGCATACGGTACTGCATTTTACTGCATACGGTACTGCATTTTACTGCGTAAGGTACTGCATTTTACTGCATACGGTACTGCATTTTACTGCGTAAGGTACTGCATTTTACTGCGTAAGGTACTGCATTTTACTGCATACGGTACTGCATTTTACTGCATACGGTATTGCATTTTACTGCATACGGTACTGCATTTTACTGCGTAAGGTACTGCATTTTACTGCATACGGTACTGCATTTTACTGCATACGGTACTGCATTTTACTGCATACGGTACTGCATTTTACTGCATACGGTACTGCATTTTACTGCGTAAGGTACTGCATTTTACTGCATACGGTACTGCATTTTACTGCGTAAGGTACTGCATTTTACTGCGTAAGGTACTGCATTTTACTGCATACGGTACTGCATTTTACTGCATACGGTATTGCATTTTACTGCATACGGTACTGCATTTTACTGCATATGGTACTGCATTTTACTGCATACGGTACTGCATTTTACTGCATATGGTACTGCATTTTACTGCATATGGTACTGCATATGGTACTGCATTTTACTGCATAAGGTACTGCATTTTACTGCATATGGTACTGCATTTTACTGCATAAGGTACTGCATTTTACTGCATACGGTACTGCATTTTACTGCATAAGGTACTGCATTTTACTGCATACGGTACTGCATTTTACTGCATAAGGTACTGCATTTTACTGCATATGGTACTGCATTTTACTGCATATGGTACTGCATTTTACTGCATATGGTACTGCATATGGTACTGCATTTTACTGCATAAGGTACTGCATTTTACTGCATATGGTACTGCATTTTACTGCATATGGTACTGCATTTTACTGCATATGGTACTGCATATGGTACTGCATTTTACTGCATAAGGTACTGCATTTTACTGCATAAGGTACTGCATTTTACTGCATAAATTACTGCATTTTACTGCATAAGGTAATGCATTTTACTGCATAAGATACTGCATTTACTGCATTTTGTACACTGTCTCTTTTATCGACAATCAATGCTATGAATTTTACGACAACAGATGACCGATTGCACAGTCGAAAAATTATAGCCTGTAGACTGTTGATTAATGTCTTATATGTTTGTGTATGAATTGTATTTTAACGTAAGATATCACAATTTATGACAGGTGAAAGATTAATTAAAATTTAATTTAAAATAAATTGTTATTATATTTTTGGTTAAATTATTTGATTAGATTTTGTCTAAAATATTATGACTACACTCTTTTCTAAAATACTATGACTACATTTTCAAAAATATTATGACTACACTCTTTTCTAAAATACTATGACTACATTTTTAAAAATATTATGACTACATTTTTTTTAAATAATATGTCTACATTCTTTTCTAAAATACTATGATTACATTTTTTTGAATATTATGACTACATTTTTATTAAATAATATAACTATATTCTTTTCTAAAGTATTATGACTACATTCTTTTCTAAAATATTATGACTACATTCTTTTCTAAAATATTATGACTATATTCTTTTCTAAAGTATTATGACTACATTCTTTTCTAAAATATTATGACTACATTCTTTTCTAAAATATTATGACTATATTCTTTTCTAAAATATTATGACTACATTCTTTTCTAAAATATTATGACTACATTCTTTTCTAAAATATTATGACTACATTCTTTTCTAAAATATTATGACTATATTCTTTTCTAAAATATTATGACTACATTCTTTTCTAAAATATTATGACTACATTCTTTTCTAAAATATTATGACTACATTCTTTTCTAAAATATTATGACTATATTCTTTTCTAAAATATTATGACTACATTATTTTCTAAAATATTATGACTATATTCTTTTCTAAAATATTATGACTACATTATTTTCTAAAATATTATGACTATATTCTTTTCTAAAATATTATGACTACATTTTTTTCTAAAATATCATTTAGATTTTGTCTAATCACTTATCGTTGTAGATAGATGATACTAATGTTATAAATTTTAATGCAGATAAGAAATTTAATTGTCCAATTCAAAGAACAAGTAATAAAATAGTGATCAATTTTCTTTCAATTCCATTACTTTAGTTATATATTTTTTGGTGGCATTAAAAGCAATCCCCAAATAACGGTTTTTATTTGACCAAGAGGATTAAAGTCACCAATCTCAGTTCGCAGAAAAGAAAATTGGCTTCTGATTCTATGAAAGACTTACACTCGAGTCAGGCCACTAATGATAAAAATGTCAATGGCAGTATCAGAGAACAACATCATTATTTTGATGATCCGATCATATTGTGAAGAAATGTCATTATTATAAGTATTATATTAAAACATTTAGGCTTCTGTGTAGGGTAAAATATATTCTTCAAATCTTAATAGAAATATAATTCTCATTCGTTGCAGATATAATGAATTATTTGATGGTGTACATTTTCGAATATGCAGTTTGAAAGACAGTTTATACACAGATGGACAACTATATATCATCGTTGACGTTGGATCAGTGATGCAAAAATACAATCAATATTAACAGAAATCAACAATAATAAACATTATACAATTCACCTACTCTAAATTTTCCGACTAGACTTGGACTTGAAAGTTTGATTCATTTGAAAAAAATATTAAATTTTTATAAAAAAAATTGAACCCATTACCATCTTTATTATATTTTTTCTCATTCAAAATCCTTATGGAATACATTTTCAAACTTCACTCAAAGGTTGGACAGTTTTTAAGGAATAAAAAAGGAAAACCTTAAACCCAGTTTGAAGCTTGGATTTTAGTTTCCATTTGAAATCTTCCACAGGAAATTTGAAGGCTAACTTTACTGATTGGACAAGAATTTTTGACCGACAATGTAGATGAGAAGTTCTGGAAGCTGATTTCACGGCAGTTTCTCTTTCTTTGCTGATAGAATTGCCTTTCCATTGGTGTCATCAACTCACTGGAAAAAAGAACCACCATCCACTTCTCTAGCCTTTTTTTTCACATTGAATTTGTATAAAATATACATACAGTATTGAAAAAGGAAGTTTTTGAATATGCTCATGTGATGATGATCGTAGGTTGCATTATGAATTGCTTTAACACATGTTCATATAAATAAAAAACATGTTCAAATACAAAAGTAAATGTTCAAATACATAGGAACATATCTAAAGCCAGTCAGAAAAAAAAATAAAGAAATTTATGAATAAAGTAATTTTTTTATACATATTATGATATTGTGAGTAAAAAATTAATGCAGTCAAAAATTAAAACACTTATCGTCCTTTGTATAATAATCTCTCTCTATATATGTATATTATTCTGTACACCAAGACATAAAAAGCTTCCACTTTGCAGAGCTGGGCATTTTACAGCAAGTTTGTGTCTTTGTTCTGCAGTCAAAGCTTTTGCTATGTAAATGAAAACACACTACTGAAAAGATTCCACTGCCACTTTCGAAATATCATACCTCTCTGTCTGTAGTCTCGAGCCTTTTGGCCATTTATATATACAATTCAACTACAATAGCACCTTTTTTAAATGGATATATAAATATTTAAAAAAAATGTTGTATTCGAAAAAAATGTTGAATTCGAAAAACTATTTCAGAAACATTGTGGCAATTTTATTAACCATTATTTTTCTGATAGAGATATCGTGTTTTAAATAAATAACTGTTTGAAATAAAAACTTAATGGGCTCGTCGATGATTTATTGGATTTTTCTATCAATCACCGATGCTTCCATTATTACTTTTATCTCTCTGGGACTTTAAATAAACAAACCAATTAAGTTATCTCTAGCGCTTAATTTGAAAACTCGTATTGGAAATTTAGTACACGGTTTGAAATAGATATAAATATATGAAATAAATGGTAACTATATTTTTATGCAGTCAATTTACTTCTGTAATCCAATTAAAATATTCTGTTCTTTATTCATCCTAAAGCACATCTATCGCTTCCATGTTCAATACAAACGCAAAGATCCGTTAGAACAATGCCTTCTACTGGCAACATTAACCTAATATTGTTATGACATTGCCAATATTGTTATGACATTGCTAATATTGTTATGACATTGCCAATATTGTTATAACATTGCTAATATTGTTATGACATTACCAATATTGTTATGACATTGCCAATATTGTTATGACATTGCCAATATTGTTATAACATTGCCAATATTGTTATAACATTGTCCTAATATTGTTATGACATTGCCAATATTGTTATTATATTGCCAATATTGTTATAACATTGCCAATATTGTTATAACATTGTCCTAATATTGTTATGACATTGCCAATATTGTTATTATATTGCCAATATTGTCATAACATTGCCAATATTGTTATAACATTGTCCTAATATTGTTATGACATTGCCAATATTGTTATTATATTGCCAATATTGTTATAACATTGCCAATACTGTTATAACATTGTCCTAATATTGTTATGACATTGCCAATATTGTTATTATATTGCCAATATTGTTATAACATTGCCAATATTGTTATAACATTGTCCTAAAATTGTTATGACATTGCCAATATTGTTATAACATTGCCAATATTGTTATAACATTGTCCTAATATTGTTATGACATTGCCAATATTGTTATTACATTGCCAATATTGTTTTAACATTGCCAATATTGTTATAACATTGCCAATATTGTTATAACATTGCCAATATTGTTATTACATTGCCAATATTGTTATAACATTGCCAATATTGTTATAACATTGCCAATATTGTTATAACATTGTCCTAATATTGTTATGACATTGCCAATATTGTTATAACATTGCCAATATTGTTATGACATTGCCAATATTGTTATAACATTGTCCTAAAATTGTTATGACATTGCCAATATTGTTATAACATTGCCAATATTGTTATGACATTGCCAATATTGTTATAACATTGCCAATATTGTTATAACATTGTCCTAATATTGTTATGTCATTGCCAATATTGTTATAACATTGCAAATATTGTTATAACATTGCCAATATTGTTATAACATTGTCCTAATATTGTTATGACATTGCCAATATTGTTATTATATTGCCAATATTGTTATAACATTGCCAATATTGTTATAACATTGTCCTAAAATTGTTATGACATTGCCAATATTGTTATAACATTGCCAATATTGTTATAACATTGTCCTAATATTGTTATGACATTGCCAATATTGTTATTACATTGCCAATATTGTTTTAACATTGCCAATATTGTTATAACATTGCCAATATTGTTATAACATTGCCAATATTGTTATGACATTGCCAATATTGTTATAACATTGCCAATATTGTTATAACATTGTCCTAATATTGTTATGTCATTGCCAATATTGTTATAACATTGCAAATATTGTTATAACATTGCCAATATTGTTATAACATTGTCCTAATATTGTTATGACATTGCCAATATTGTTATTATATTGCCAATATTGTTATAACATTGCCAATATTGTTATAACATTGTCCTAAAATTGTTATGACATTGCCAATATTGTTATTATATTGCCAATATTGTTATAACATTGCCAATATTGTTATAACATTGTCCTAATATTGTTATGACATTGCCAATATTGTTATTATATTGCCAATATTGTTATAACATTGCCAATATTGTTATAACATTGTCCTAATATTGTTATGACATTGCCAATATTGTTATAACATTGCCAATATTGTTATAACATTGTCCTAAAATTGTTATGACATTGCCAATATTGTTATAACATTGCCAATATTGTTATAACATTATCCTAATATTGTTATGACATTGCCAATATTGTTATTACATTGCCAATATTGTTTTAACATTGCCAATATTGTTATAACATTGCCAATATTGTTATAACATTGCCAATATTGTTATTACATTGCCAATATTGTTATAACATTGCCAATATTGTTATAACATTGCCAATATTGTTATAACATTGTCCTAATATTGTTATGACATTGCCAATATTGTTATTATATTGCCAATATTGTTATAACATTGCCAATATTGTTATAACATTGCCAATATTGTTATAACATTGCCAATATTGTTATAACATTGTCCTAATATTGTTATGACATTGCCAATATTGTTATTATATTGCCAATATTGTTATAACATTGCCAATATTGTTATAACATTGTCCTAAAATTGTTATGACATTGCCAATATTGTTGTAACATTGCCAATATTGTTATAACATTGTCCTAAAATTGTTATGACATTGCCAATATTGTTATAACATTGCCAATATTGTTATAACATTGCCAATATTGTTATAACATTGCCAATATTGTTATAACATTGTCCTAATATTGTTATGACATTGCCAATATTGTTATTATATTGCCAATATTGTTATAACATTGCCAATATTGTTATAACATTGTCCTAATATTGTTATAACATTGCCAATATTGTTATAACATTGCCAATATTGTTTCAAAATAGGCCTAGTAATTGTTAAACTATTAAAAATTGTTAGTAGTGTTACAACATTGCCCCAATATTCCTACAACATTGACAATTACTTAAAACATTACTACAATATTGTTACAACATTGCCCCAATATTCCTACAATATTGACATTATCAATTAAAACATTATCACAATATTGTTACAACATCGCCAATAAATTTACAATATCTTTCAATATCGTCCGTCACCACATTGAGACAATGTCACAAGTCAATTTTGCTGCATTCGATTTGGGTGTTTTTGAAATGGAATCACAATAGTTTTGTCACGTCACATCTAACAATAACGTTAATTAAGGTTGTGGGGACAGAGAGAGCGTGCATGTGTGACACACACATTCTTAGTACACACACACATGCATGCGTGTGACACATACATGCTTAGTTTGATTAGATCACGCACACAAACAACCTCTGTAGCTGTTTCTACTCTTATTGCTTGTGTGTCTTCCATCTGAACGGGGACGTGTGGCCGGCCTGACGCACAGATTTCTATGGGCTTCTTAATTCCGGGGACTTTTTATCATAGAGAACATGATTATTATCTACTAGGGTTAGGTTGGAGTTATGGGAATTATTCCACATTTTTCGATAATATAAAAATGAAATATAAAATAAATGTTATTCAGGTTTTATCATTTTTGGTATCCATGATACCTGCAGGTATCATGGATATCAATTAGAATATAAGTT
The DNA here is from genome assembly GCA_947561585.1 of Caprella mutica. Classification (NCBI taxonomy): domain Eukaryota; kingdom Metazoa; phylum Arthropoda; class Malacostraca; order Amphipoda; family Caprellidae; genus Caprella; species Caprella mutica. Next base: position 84,524 of record CANNZV010001947.1, read on the forward strand.
AAATGATTATAAATATATACTTTGGAGTTATATGATCGGAAATATGGAACAGTACGATAACAAGTAACTTAACCTTGTGTACATAAACACGGGTACTGATGCATTATATAATTCAGTTGAAAATTTAAAAAAAATCATTCAAAATTTTAAATTCTCAATCTGTTTAAATTGACCTCTCATTTAGTCAGAAAACAATTTTATCAGATGCTATTTGAAACTTACCAGAATTATATTCTATTGCATCTAAAAAATAATACAACAACCATTCCGAAATAATATTATGCACATATATTTATAAAATACCTCAGTTGGGCTAAAAACGTGATGTTTCTTCCGTCGAAAATTGTAAAAATATAGTAAACAGTGTAAAAGATGGAAGCTTATGTTAGGACAGCTTTTTTTTAACGATAGCTCTTCTCTGATTGGTCGACTAGTAGGAGGATCCAAAATGGGGCGGAGCAATAAATCGTAAGTGCTCCACCCCCTGTTGGCTTATCCTCCTTGCATATAGGTAGTTATGAATTAAATTAAATTTTATTTCAAATAATATGATTTTGATAGCTGTAATGTAGTTTGTAGTTTACGCTAGTTTTTGATACTGCACCCTTCATAGTTGTTTCATAATGACCCAGTAGGGGGGTTCGAGTGTGGGCGCCTCCCCCCCCCCCCCCCCAACCCACCTCTTAATACACATATTGGTCAATCTCCACAGCCAATTAATGAGTTGCTAACTTTAAAAACAGTTTATTAAAAAACTTATCCACAAGGAACAATACTATTTAAATAGTATATTTAGTTGTAGTAACTTCTTAATCTCTAACTTAGGAGTACCATCCAAATAGCTCAGTTAATATAATAATTTACACATTCACTTAATATAATATATCTTCTAATATAAAAGAATACTCATTCATTTAATACAATATAATCTTTTAACATAATAAACTACCCATTCCTATAATACAATATATCTCTAAATATAACAATTAACATTTCGCCAGTGCAAAGTACTCCCTCTCTCCGTATTCTGTTTCCCTCACAAATAAATAATAAGGCAGTCCTGACGGCTCTGTGGGAGGTTTCCATTATTTTCTGCGGTGAAAAATTATCCACAGAAAATGAATTTGAAACGTTTTCTTGAAATTGAAATTATGTTACTTTCTTTTCATTTATTTGTACATTTTTTACGCCAGGAAGAAAATGATTACGAAATAGCAAACCACGATTGTACAAGATTAAATCTCTTCATCTTCCATGTTGTTTGAAGAGTGTTATGGTAGAAGATTTAGTGGGGTGCAACTTTAATCTTCTATAGCCCAAAAGAAAATTCGGATCGTTCCTGTTTGGGACATACGACCAAATTTAAATTTAAAATTATATCCATAAGTATTTTGGTCGAAGTAATCCTGAAATTATATCCGCTTTTTTTTGTATTAACTAATACTTTTTGAGCTATAATGGTTTAAATTATTTATTCCTTACCTATTATTGAAGGATTCAAAATTTTAAGAAAACTCTTCTTTTCATTGAAAATATTCAACCACTACAGATTTTTTACAACAAGCTGTAATGTAGTGTTTTGTATCCGCTAGTTTGTTGTACTGAACTCCCCACACTTGCGAACCCCATTGCTATGTCCATTATGCAAACCTGAAGTGTTCAATACAACATACCAGCAGATGCTAAAAGCTAAATTACATTCATCAAAATGAGAAGAAATTTCAAACATTGTGTTTCATCTGTAAAGGGTATGGGATAAATATCTACAAACCCTCTTAGCTTAAATTGTATTAGTTGCTACAAAAAACTGTTATGATTTTCGGATTTCTTGGACAAAAATACATAAGAAAATATATCAAATTTGGTGGTATAACTCAAACAGGTTAGAACTGAAAATTCTAGTTGATCAATGATATACACTATGATAATATGATATACGACAATATTATATGATATACGAAAATATTATATGATATTCACTATTCCATGATATAGAAGGTCTTTGGTATAGTAGTATACCTTACTTAATCATTTACAACACTCTATTCACTTTATTTCTGGGAGTCTACAGATTATTTGGCGGACTATAGTTTATCAAGAGTTTATTAGTGAAACAAAATTAGAACAAATATATATTTAAAATAATTTTTCCATTAAAAATATTTTGCTGTTTACAAATCTATCTTAAACTGAGAATAGTTCTTTCCTTTTAATGTGTTAGCATCTAAGAAATCAAAAAATATCTATATCAGTTTTATTGTTAATCTGATTTCTGTCATCTGGATGTTTCTAGTCTGTACCTAATATTTCGGTCACAAAATTAAATAGTAACTTAAATGTTAAATTGTGACTTTTTTTGCAACTAAAACATAAATAATCACTGTTTATTATTGTTCACGGTGATTAATTGGATACGCTCCGAGTTATCGCACAGCTACAAATTTTCGATCAAATAAGGAAAATATTGAAAAAAAATCATTCGTTATTTTAATTGGTAACCATGATACTTTTATATTTTGTTCTTATATGATCGAATATGTGAACTGTCCGACAACATGAACCCTGCCTTTCTACCCACAATAACCTTTCCTCGGTGCAGCATTTCAATGCCCAGACCTTTTCCTTTTGTTTACTTGTTAGTTGTTGATATAATGTTGTGCTTTGTTTATGTTACATATGTCTTGTGCTGTTCTATTTGCTTTTATTGCAGTGTTTACTGAACCAATACTGCATGTATGCTCGTCTGACGATGTATAACGCCTGAAATAGTTCACACTTCTAGTTTCACAAGTAAACAGGCAGATTAAAGGATCGGCTTACATGGAAGATTCAAAATTGAAATAACACGTACTGAAGAAAAATCCACTTCTAGATTAATGGGATAAATAATTCCAGTCGGAAATCAAACCTTGTTTACAGTTTGGTATGAGTCACCATTTCTGCTATGATGAAAATGAAATGAAAATTCAGAAGATTCATATAATTTATACCTAAAAACATACATAAAAATTAATACAAGCATATAATGGTCTTATTACAGACTATAGGTGAAGATAAAAACATATATACATATAAATAATACAACAATGAACATTAGCATTCTTCAAGAATAAATTTAATTTTAGATTGTTTAAAAACACACTTTTAGAATATTTTTTATATTCAATTTCTTCCTTATGATGTACGTATTAGTATAGCAAAGCAAGCTCTCTCTTAAATCATTTCTGACTCAACATGAGATCTTAGGAGTACCTCAATCAAATAAATTCAATATTTCCTTCGAATCCAGTCTCAATGATTTAGATTTTCAGTCCAACTAAAGCAAAGTTTCCCGTCTGTACCTCATTCAACTATAATATTAATTGGTGAAGACTGTGAGTGATAATAGGTTGATTATAATATGAATTTATTATAATATAAAATTCTGATTTGAATTGTTTTAATTTCGAATTTTTAACCTTCTGAATATGGTTTATTATAAAACTTAAGTTTGTTTTTAAATCAACTCTAATTCAATACACAAAAATAATATTTTCTTATTTTTTTTATAGTAAAAAAATGTTAACCGAGAAGGACAACAATTATAGTGGGGCATCTATAAAATTAAATACGAAACCAACTTATAAATTTTCTTCTACGGCAACACAAAGAGTTATCTCTCTTGGTAGGCTTGATATCGTGATGGTATTACAAAGAATATTTCAGTCTTTTGTTTTAAATAATAATACAAAATATTCGCTCTTCAAATCACCGTTCAGCAAACCTGTATTTGAAACAAAGTTAATCCTTTTATTGTTCATGTGATATAATATAGTAACTTAAGCGATGAAATCAATTTTTAGTAACATTTTTTTTTTATTGAAGTTGTAAAGTATGGTAAATTACGAATTATTGGTCGGTTTCACATCTCTGGTCATATTCGTAAAAACTGTATATAATATGTTATTATTTAAATTTTATTTAAATTAGTATCCATGACACCTGCAGGTATCATGGATACAATTTAAAATATAAACTAAATGATAATGAGTACATCAATTTTCATCAAAATAGTTAAATAATAATGATTATCTCTTTTTTTCATATATAGCCTAAGATGAGAAACTGACCCGTAATTCATCACTTACCCCAACTTTCATCGTAATTTTAAAATGGTCCAAGAATCATCTATGTACATCAAAATCAACTACCAGCCCTCCACCAAAACTGGCCAAATTGTAAGCCTATTTATCCATTCTATTCCACGCTTCAAAATATTCGAAAGGCTTAAATTTCATATCAGTATTTTGAGATGTCGAGTGACAAATTGCTTTTCGATAGAATGGCCTGCGTGTGAATAGGTAAACCGATCACTATGTAGGGCAAGTACACCATTGCCGATAGGAAGCAGTAGCTGATAGCAAGTTGCAAAAAGATGCGCAGATTTAGGAAGTATCTTTACAGCATACCATATGTAGTAGGTATATGATGGATCTTTTCAGTGTACCGTGTGGTGGCTAGGAAGGATCTTTTAGTGTACCGTGTGGTGGCTAGGAAGAATCTTTTCAGTGTACCGTGTGGTGGCTAGGAAGAATCTTTTAGTGTACCGTGTGGTGGCTAGGAAGAATCTTTTAGTGTACCGTGTGGTGGCTAGGAAGAATCTTTTAGTGTACCACTATTGTGTTATATCGGCTTACGTTCCAAATCGGCTATTGTGTCATATCAATAATTATGTCATATCAGTTACTGTGTCATATCGGTCACTGTGTCATATCAGCTATTGTGTCATATTACCAATTGTGTCATATTAGCCATTGTGTCATATTACCAATTGTGTCATATTAGCCATTGTGTCATATTAGCCATTGTGTCATATTAGCCATTGTGTCACATCGGTTACTGTGTCATATCAATAATTATGTCATATCAGTTACTGTGTCATATTGGTCACTGTGTCATATCAGCTATTGTGTCATATCGGCCATTGTGTCATATCGGCCATTGTGTCATATTAGCTTTTGTGTCATATCGGTCACTGTGTCATATTAGCTACTGTGTCATATCGGTCACTATGTCATATTAGCTACTGTGTCATATCAGTCACTGTGTCATATTAGCTATTGTGTCATATCGGTCACTGTGTCATATTAGCTACTGTGTCATATCAGTCACTGTGTCATATTAGCTATTGTGTCATATCGGTCACTGTGTCATATTAGCTACTGTGTCATATCGGTCACTGTGTCATATTAGCTACTGTGTCATATCAGTCACTGTGTCATATTAGCTATTGTGTCATATCGGTCACTGTGTCATATTAGCTATTGTGTCATATCGGTCACTGTGTCATATTAGCTACTGTGTCATATTAGCTATTGTGTATTTTTCCTAGTGTGATTGACAGACAAATTCGCGTGCGTGCAGATATTTTCCGCAGAGGTCAATATGGTCAATGCAGATCCCGTCAAATTGAAGCAGTTCATACACATCAATCTAATACGCCTATTTTAAAGGGTCAGGAAGTTGTGATATATGATAACATATGGAAACTTTTATTATTGTTAGATTCTTTTATCAATGAACGACCACTTCACGGATTTAAATTCTATTGAGTTCCTCTTAAATACATTAAATGTAAATGTATTAACTATGAAATGAAGAGTTAAAACAACCAACAATCATTGTTTATAAACTACACAGTGAAGGGTTAAATACAACCAACAATCGTTGTTTATAAACTACGCAATGAAGGATTAAAACAACCAGCAATTGTAGGTAATAAACTATTCAATGGAGGGTTATAGCAACTAACTATCAAAAATATGGATCAATCTTTGAACAAATTGCACATCGATCAAATTAATTTAAGTAATACCTTCTTTATCAGAATAAGCTGTAAATCAAGTCAATAATTCAGTGCTAAAAATTATGCACAATCTTAATAAATTATGAATAAACAATTTCCTGTTGTCAACTGCCGGTAATTAATGTCTATAATTTTACTTACCATGTATTAAAAAATGGTAGTAATGTTATTATCTTGGTAGATATAAATCGAACTTAAAAGATATTTTCACTGCGTCAGGAACTAATTATCTAGCGTCTATTCATATCTTACCTATTCATATCATTCATATCGTATCTTCTTTTTATGGATTAAAATCAGACTGTATAATCGTGATTGAAGAACCAAGAGATCCATCATATTTAAGTTCCTTGAATTTTAATTGTCTGCCTTATTGTTGTTATGATTGCTGATGTATTTTAGTTATATAAAATTATCGTAACTTGAGATCATTATAGCTGAAGAACATTGTAACTAAAATTGGATAATTATCATTGAATTGAAATCATTGTAATTGAAACTAAATATCGTAATTGAAGTTAGATCATTGTACTTGAAGTTAGATCATTGTAATTGAAGCTATATCATTATAATTGAAGCTAGATCATTGTAATTGAAGATAGATCATTGTAATTGTAGCTAGATCATTGTAATTGGAGCTAGAACAATGTAATTGAAGTTAGATCATTGTAATTGTAGCTAAATCATTGTAATTGAAGATAGATCATTGTAATTGAAGCAAGATCAATGTAATTGAAGCTAGATCATTGTAATTGAAGCTAGATCATTGTAATTGAAGCTAGATCAATATAATTGAAGCTAGATCATTGTAATTGAAGCTAGATCAATGTAATTGAAGCTAGATCATTGTATTTGAAGTTAAATCATTGAAATTGTAGCTAGATCATTGTAATTGAAGCTAGGTCATTGTAATTGAAACTAGATCATTGTAATTGAAGCTAGATATCATAATTGAAATTAGATCATTGTACTTGAAGTTAGATCATTGTAATTGAGCTAGATCATCGCAATATTGAAGCTATATCATTGTAATTGTAGCTAGATCATTGTAATTGAAGCTAGATCATTGTAATTGAAGCTAGGTCATTGTAATTGTAGCTAAATCATTGTAATTGAAGCTAGATCATTGTAATTGAAGCTAGATCATTGTAATTGAAGCTAAATATCGTAATTGAAGTTAGATCATTGTAATTTAAGCTAGATCATTGTAATTGAAGCTAGATCATTGTAATTGAAGCTATATCTTTGTAATTGAAGTTAGATCATTGTAATTGAAGCTAGATCATTGTAAATGAAGCAAGTTCAATATAATTGAAGCTAGATCATTGTAATTGAAGCTAGATCATTGTAATTGAAGCTAGATTATTGTAATTGAAGCTAGATCATTGTAATTGAAGCTAGATCATTGTAATTGAAGCTAGATCATTGTAATTGAAGCTAAATTATTGTAATTGAAGCTAGATCATTGTAATTGAAGCTAGATTATTGTAATTGAAGCTAGATCATTGTAATTGAAGCTAGATTATTGTAATTGAAGCTAGATCATTGTAATTGAAGCTAGATTATTGTAATTGAAGCTAGATCATTGTAATTGAAGCTAGATTATTGTAATTGAAGCAAGTTCAATATAATTGAAGCTAGATCATTGTAATTGAAGCTAGATTATTGTAATTGAAGCTAGATTATTGTAATTGAAGCCGGATTATTGTAATTGAATCTAGATCATTGTAATTGAAGCCGGATTATTGTAATTGAAGCAAGATTATTGTAATTGAAGCTAGATTATTTTAATTGAAGCTAGATCATTGTAATTGAAGCTAAATCATTGTAATTGAAGCTAGATCATTGTAATTGAAGAAGATCATTGTAATTGAAGCTAGATCATTGCAGTTGAAGCTAGATCATTGTAATTGAAGCCAGATCTTTGCAGTTGAAGATAAATCATTGTAATTGAAGCTAGATCATTGCAGTTGAAGCTAGATCATTGTAATTGAAGTTAGATCATTGTAATTGAAGTTAGATCATTGTAATTGAATCTAGATCATTGTAATTGAATCTAGATCATTGTAATTAAAGCTAGATCATTGTAATTGAAGCTAGATCATTGTAATTGAAGCTAGATCATTGCAGTTGAAGCTAGATCATTGTAATTGAAGTTAGATCATTGTAATTGAAGCTAGATCATTGTAATTGAAGCTAGATCATTGCAGTTGAAGCTAGATCATTGTAATTGAAGTTAGATCATTGTAATTGAAGCTAGATCATTGTAATTGAAGCTAGATCATTGCAGTTGAAGCTAGATCATTGTAATTGAAGCTAGATCATTGTAATTGAAGTTAGATCATTGTAATTGAAGTTAGATCATTGTAATTGAATCTAGATCATTGTAATTAAAGCTAGATCATTGTAATTGAAGCTAGATCATTGTAATTGAAGCTAGATCATTGCAGTTGAAGCTAGATCATTGTAATTGAAGTTAGATCATTGTAATTGAAGCTAGATCATTGTAATTGAAGCTAGATCATTGCAGTTGAAGCTAGATCATTGTAATTGAAGCTAGATCATTGTAATTGAAGAAAGATCATCGTAACGAAAGTATAATTTCAACGCTTTAGCAAAGTGATAAAATAAAATCATTTTATTTCATTTCTCTCTGTATAGAAGGATAATAAAGATGAATTTAGATATTTCTAAAATATATTTCAGAACTACAGTTTTACAACATCTACCGAGATTATTCACACATTATTATAATTTTGTATGTATATATAATTACATTTAAATACATATATTATATACAACAGAATGATTTTTTTAAAACTCATGTCCCCTTTTCGTTTCAATTGATTTCAAAATTATATTTGCAGGTGAAAAATTTCTTTCAAAATTGTGACATTAATTACCTATTTTCAAATTAACGAATTAACCATGTAAAGTAAACTATATAATTATATTCCAGCCACTCTCAAATCAGATAATCTTCAAAATCAGCTGTTTTCCTCTATTTTACACTTTAATAACAATAAAATAACTAAAAATACATACAGTTTACAAAATAAATTATACAGTGTCGGCTCCAAAAAAAGAATTAAGATCATATATACACTAATAAAAAACAAAAGTAATAAAAACAAAAAATAAAAACAGAAGTAAAAATTTAATTATATAATCGTATTTAAAAGTGACCACGATGCTGGTTCAAAAAAATCAGCAAAAACCAGTTAGTTGCCATAACATTTCAATAAAATAATATCTTCTTTCCACTAACAAATTAAATGTTAATGATTATAATAGAGGAAATCAGCGAACCGAATATGATTAAATATATAAAATTATACTCTTTTGAATGTTTTTTCCAGCAGCGACAGGTTGTAATTAGGTGGATTATTTTTGATGTAATTTAGTATTTTTATATTCATAAATATATTTAATTAACTTTGAAGGTTCACGAATGCACTTTGAATTAAGAGATAAATAATAATTTTTGATATAAATTGATTTACAAGTTCTATACAGGAATTGAAACGTGATTTATATATGTACAGCAAAGTTTATCTGAGTTTAATTCAAAAAGTGTTTTAAGTTCCAAGTTATCGAACAGTTCCACAATTACGATTATGTTAGAAGAAATTAAATTTAATTATAAATACTAATTAAAATAAAATCGTAATTATTATATATTTCTTCCTAAATGATCGAAAACATGTTACAGTTCGATAACTTGGAACTTACCATTCTTTATGATTCCAATAAGTTATCTGTAATAAAACGTACATAGTTAAAAAATATAAAAATAAACTAAAGGAGAACATAATTATTATGCTAATTGAACAATCTTATTAAAATGATATAGACATATAAATAGCAAACAAATTCATAATTTTAATAACTCGGTAATCAAATTCAACAATTTTATGTTTTATTTGGATTAAAATTCAAACATGTGTTAGTTTTAATCATGTATAACATATATAATTTCTAATTTTCTTCATTAAAATTATAAATGAAGTATTTCATCTGCTGTTTCAATTTTAAACTATTATTTTTTCGAATGAAGAAACATTAATAGATAAAAATTAAAAATCAATATATTAAGCACGAATCATTTCGAGAAAAAATTAAAAACGACTGATCAGCACGTTTTTAAAATTTACAATAGCGTATTAATAAAGATGTCAATTAGCATACTAATCAAATTCATCAGTCTCCACTAAGTCTTTAATAATTTATAACTTATAATGTTCATCTCGACGCGTACCGAGATGAGAGAAGTGAACGGAGGCTCTTGACGTGAATGGGCAGGTCTTGGCAGCGAAACACGTAAAGAACTATTGATAGGAAGAGCAGAAGTTGGTCCCCGAATGGTTTTGACGAATCGTTTGTTGTTTGCATGGCAGCAGGAGTCTCACCTTTAAATGTACGACAATAGGGTTAATCTCAATCGCCGACTCTGATCTAATCTCCGAAAGGGAAATTTAGAACGGGAATTGATGAAATATACATAAATATACGAACTGAAATTTGTTTATTAGATATAAAAATCTGATGAAAAATATCAAATTTATGAAAAAAAATCAACAAACAATTGTTGTTTCAATGCATGTACTATTTTCTTTTCATATATAAATATACTATAGTCATAAAATAGCTATTTAAACGTATTTATCCAAAATCAAAAGATAATGAATGCTTTTTAAATTTAATTGTTCCAACTCTTTTATTTTTTTAATATTGGGTAAAACTGTGATATTTATTAGTATAGGAAGAGTTATGAATTGTCTGGTGGTTCCACATTTGGGAACAAAATTAATAATAAAATAAGTATACAATAAATAGAAAAACAAGTTAAATTAAAAATTATTTTTTTTCCTATATTATCGAAGATATACAATTATATGTATATACAACTATCCAATAATTAATATCTTAACATTCTTGTAACCATCGTCATACTCACTCTCCAGAACATGCACTGTAACCTCCACACTTTTTGAGTTGGATGGCTTGCAGAGGTATTTGCCAGAGTTTTTACGAGTAGCATTATTCACCAATAAAGAAGACCGAGTAATGGTGCCTGAATGTGAAGTCCTCACCTCGACTCCATTGCCTTTGCTTCCGTAGTTAACGAGCTGTTTGTGAAAGAGGAATTAGTAAATTGGGGCAGGGAGCAGTTGCTTGATTATGGAGGGACGTGTACAATTAGAGGAACGTCACAGTAACCGAAAAAAGGAAATTAATTGTCAGACCTTTAGAAATTTCTGATTAAACTAAATTATCTTGACTGGATTGCACCTCCAAGATTAGAAATTAAAATGTTAGGTACTACAACTAACGATATAGTTTAAAAATATAGTTCCTTGAGGATAAGTTTTTTCGGATAATAATGTTAATAATGTGACTAGCTCACTGATTGGCTATAGAGATTGACCAGTAAGTATGAAAGGGTCCGTGCCACCCCTTAACCGACCTGCCAAGTCATTAAACAAGTATGATATGAGCATTACAACGAACTAGCGGATACAACAAAGTTCATTGCAGCCGTATATGTTGAGAGTTCCAAAGTTCATAACATTTTTAATGTAATTTGAGTCAACTTATGCGATATGCAAGGAGGAGGAGCCAACAGGGGGTGGAGCACTGATGGTTTGGTGCTGCGTCCTTTGATTACTCCTCCTCCTTATCAACCAATCAGAGAACAGTTATCCTTAAAAACATTGTCAGTAAAACTATTATCCATAAAAACATTATTCGTACAAACATTATGAATGCAGCACTTTATCGATAGAAACTTATGCGGTGGAGACAATATCCCAAAAACCGTATGCATTATTTTGCTACTATATTTCTAAAAATTTGATGGAAAAATCATTACCTATAGTAACGTCAACCTTACAAATACTCTGAGCCTTATTAGGTGTTCTAATGGTGACATACTAGCCTAATGACATGGTGTAAATTTTTACAAGAAATTCTGTCAATTAAACAAAATAATTGTATTCACATTTCTAGCCCTATGCATGTATTTGAAGTCTTTGAAAAAAAATTCCCCATACTTCCCTCTTAGACAATGGGTTATAGTGAGTTCATAGAAGATTGTTCCCCTCAAAATATTCTAAACACCCATGAAAACTTTTTCTGCTGTATATAACACCTCAAAGATCTATATAAGTTAAGGTCATCTTCACATAAAAAGCGATCGCTTTCTGATGACTGAAGAGGATTCTTTTGTTCTTGCCTCACCTTATCTCTGTGATGCCAGAGGACAAACTCCGGTGGGACTGGCGAGTGACGAATCACGCAGGTCAAGTTCAAAGAGCTTCCTTTGTCAAGAAAAACTTCCGAGCCGCCAAGTAGTTCGGTTGCTGGAACTGAATTGATACCATTTGTTAGAACGATTGGTGTTACACCTACCAGACTGTGAATGGTGTTATACCAACCAGACAGTGATTGGTGTAACACTTACCAGGCAGTGATTGGTGTTACACCCACCAGAGTGTGATTGGTACTCATACCATTCTTAATGGAAAACATAATGTTTTTTGTTACTTTAAATTGGACTCATAGATGAAATGAAGTATATTGGATTTATTTATTAGTGTAATTTCCGAGCTATACGTCTGTTTCACATCATATTATATAAAGTTCATAATAACCATTGATTGTTTAACTGCTGTTTTAATTGGTATCCATGCAAGTATCATGGATACGAATTAAAATATTATTTTATTTCAGATATAGTTTTACTATACTTTGTTCATATGATCGAAAATGAGGAACAGTTCAACAACTCGGAGTGTAAAGAGAGGGTAAAATTCGTACATTATTCACTGAGAAAAATAAAACGAGTCAAATTGACTCAAAGTTTGAGTTTTAAGTTTGTCCCAAAACCAGCTCAAAAATGTGAGTCAATTTGACTCATTCTAAAATTTTACACAAAAACCAGAGTCATATTGACTCAGGTAGAGTCAACCAAGAAAAAAAGACTCCAATATTGGAGTTTTGCAGCCTTGACTCAAGCGATGAGTCAGGCTGACGCGCAAATTTTTCTCAGTGTTGATTTTATTACATATCAGAAAAAATGTGAACAATTAATAAAAGAATAAGGTGTGGACACTAAGGATACGAAACCCTCTTAATTTTTTATGACCATGTCATAAAGTTAGCTCTGGAGATCAACTCTTGAAAAATGTAAATAATTTCACCTTAATGGACCCGGACAGAATAACACTTTGAATAATGAACATCTTGAAATATTGAAATCATTTTGGACTGGAGAGATATCTTCCCATTGTCTGATTGTATATTGTATTGATCTTTTTTATCGTAAATATTATTAATTCAGATTTTATTATCAGACTATATTTGTTGGGAAAGTCCGACGAAAGATTATAGACTATAAATTTACGATCGGATTTTAGTCGCATGACATAATATAGTCAACATATATTTATGTCATTATTTATATCTTTATATATATTTATGTTATTTTTTATAGTTTTATATATATTTATGATAGTAAGTTTTTCCTCTTCTTTCATCGACAGCAATTCAAAATAGTAAAATTTATTTATTGTGAACTTCTGTTTGTGAATGATTTAAGATGTATCCTGAATAGTGAACGGAATTTTCTTTAGTCTGCAATCAATTGCCATCATTTTTTTAAAAACTAAAACATGGCATACTTAAGAAAATCTGTTCACTATTCAGACTACATCCTAACTCATCGACTATAGAGGAGTTCACTATAGTGGAGTTCACTGGAGGAGTTCACTATAGAGGAGTTCACTATAGAGGAGTTCACTATAGAGGAGTTCACTATAGAGGAGTTCACTATAGAGGAGTTCACTATAGAGGAGTTCACTATAGAGGAGTTCACTATAGGGGAGTTCACAATAAAGGAGTTCACTATAGAGGAGTTCACTATAGAGGAGTTCACTATAGAAGAGTTCACTATAGAGGAGTTCACTATAGAGGAGTTCACAATAAAGGAGTTCACTATAGAGGAGTTCACTATAGAGGAGTTCACTATAGAGGAGTTCACTATAGAGGAGTTCACAATAGAGGAGTTCACTATAGAGGAGTTCACAATAAAGGAGTTCACTATAGAGGAGTTCACTATAGAGGAGTTCACTATAGAGGAGTTCACTATAGAGGAGTTCACAATAAAGGAGTTCACTATAGAGGAGTTCACTATAGAGGAGTTCACTATAGAGGAGTTCACTATAGAGGAGTTCACTATAGAGGAGTTCACTATAGAGGAGTTCACTATAGAGGAGTTCACTATAGAGGAGTTCACTGTTCAAATAAATCTGAAGCTCACCAACGACTTTAAGATGCACGGTGTGGGTGATCACAGGTTTCGTCGATATGCTGCATTCGTACTTGCCAGAGTCGTCAATCTGCGGCCTCTGGATAACAAGAACCCAATCACCGGAAGATGGGTCCCTATGGGCCGAAAACCTGTCATCGTTTGTGAATGGAAATGCCCCGACAGTTAACATGTGGAGATCGCGATGTCGAATCCATGAAACCTGAAATATTGAAGATAGAGAATAATAAATGAAAGCTGAAAATAGGAATCATAAATAATACGAACTATAGAACCAATTCATTTCATGTTCATATATTAATTATTTGAAGAGTATAACGCGGTTTGTATATTTTTAATGTTCATAAATGATATATTATAAAACTAAGATATTGGCTTAAATATTGCTGTTGCAATAATTTTATATTAGGTATCTCTTCAATATATTATTTGAGATATTTATGTGAACAGTAATTGTACTTTGCAATTCAATATGTTTTACAAAATTAATTATATCTTAATAACACTCTTCGATCTGTTTCTTTAAATAAATTAAATACATAGCTATAATAGATCAACAGATATCATATATTCCAGAAATATTTAATTCTAAAAAAAGTAATCCAAGCAAGAGGTAATTTTATGGTGGGGCCTTATAATATTATGTGGAATCCCCTTCTAATCTTCTTAGGCTCCACCATAGTTTCCATTACGATAACTAAACATTAGATATCTCAGAGAAGCCTTTTTCAATGTACAAGATGTAGTAGGTAATGATCTTTACAATTTTGGGAACTGATCATTATGAAGTATATGAATCTGATTGAAAAGATTCGTACTCAATTGGACATCCATATTATCAAGAGGTTATTTAAAGTCAACGTTGAAGGTAATTCAGGTTTCAAGCTTTCGAATAGAAGATTTCCATTCGTTATCAGGACAAGGAGGGTCTATGGATCTGGACTCTATGGATGTTCATTTTAATTAACCAATTAATTGTATTAGAGTCTTACCGACTTGGCTCCCAGACTTCTTGCCTTGCATGGTATATGGGCAGCAGCTCCCACGGCTGCTACCACTGATACCGGGGAGTCCGGTGCAAAATGAGGATCCTTGGAAATGGCGGGGGTTGTGAAAGTCGTTTCGTTGAAATCGTCTCCGCTCAGAATTGGATTTATTCTCACCTCTGCCTCAGCATAGTAAGAAACTGAAAAATAAATTTGATTTTTTCTAACTATTGCTAATTTGGATCAGATTTCATAATTTTCACGGCATATTCGAAAAACCTCTCTAAAAAATATATTACATTTGTCTCGAATATTTTGTTCTGCAGGAAATACTTAAGTTCACTTTAACCATGTTTGAATTGTTTTGTTTTATTTTACAGTATATACTCATTTTATACCTATTTCTACTCCATATTCTGACATCAAATTAATGCTTATTTAAGTATGTTTATACGTCAATTTACCATTTTCAGTTTAAAACATTTTTGTCAAGTTAAAGACACGATTGTAATTAAGTCTCTATTTCTATCTCCAGGCCACATGGAACATCTTTACGCTTTGATCTACATGTTACTGAAAAAACGTCTATATTTAATGATATTAAATGTACTCACGGTGAGCTGAAAGCGAGAAAGCGAGAAGAACGAAGAAACTGATTTTATTCATGTTACTCGAACCTCTTTGAAGAGTCAACACAATAAAATATTCACTTTGATATATGAATTGAAGATGAGTTTTATATAAGTTCTGTCCTTTGATTATATTCGATACACTGAAACGCGCATGTTTACTATCATCAAATGACCTTTTTGAATGGTAGTGATTTTCTGTAAGAAATATATAGTATTATTGATCATTTTAAAGGTAGTCTTTAATACAAAGAATATCACAATTACTCGTAATTTCAATGCCATTAATAATAAGCAGTTGCATACTAAGTAATAACAATGTTATTTCATATTAAAAACATTATTTTCTCCATATACATAATACATTAGAGAAACATCTACGCATTAAAAAGTTAGAAATAATAAATCAGATATGAATGATTTTACATTACGATGATATATTAGATTGATTGTATATTAATATATCTATATGAAATATTAAAGATTGATAATAGTGATTCGATACATCAAAATTCGATGTTGAAAAAAGTCATCTAATTTTAGAATGTAATCCCCTTTCATAATTATCTATGGCTCCACCATATCTTTCCCCACTTAATCTTCTACGGCCCCAGAATAAATTTTCTCTCGATAGGAGAGCATCCCGTCTAAATCTTCTCTAGCCCCACCATAATTTTTATCAGAGTCAGAGATAACAGACCAAAGCACATAAGACAGTATAAATTTAGTGAAATAATCTCCTTGTATTCCGTTCAAGTCTCGGTAATACCTTCCTGTTTTTATGGCTCCAAGTTTGAAGTTCGAAACATTCGGTCGGTTTCATTGCAAACGAATTACAGGTTGAGAGGAAAGGAAAATTATTTAGTTCTTGGACTCGACGGTTTGAATTTCAATATACTCAATGTTGCTTCTCTAAGCAAATTCTATAGATAGAAATAATAAATTAGATGAATAATTGGAGAATAGTTGGGCATATTCGAGATGTAATACTTAAAATTTCAAATATAATTCATCCATTTGACTGAGTACCTACATTGATATTATCTATTATACATATTAATGATATATATATTAAACAAATACATATTCAGAAATTGACCTTATTCGGTACTTGACCTTTACCTGAACTTATGTTCAAGTTTCCGAAACTTTCGAAGATGTTCATTTCATGAACACGCATGATAAAGTTCTCATGATGTTAGATTTGGGATGTTAGTTTGATGTTAGTTTCTCAGATATCACCATGTTAACATCACCAGAACAACTTCAAATGACTGTTTTGGTGTAATTGTATTATTAGTAATCAGTAGGTCAGAAGGAGTCGTAAATTCTGTCAGAATTAGGATTTAATGAAGATCAAATAAGGTGAAGGGTCTATCTAACACTTTTGGTTAAGGTCCTTTTACTAAAAGATAAATGAAAAGAGCAGGCGTGAGTAAAGATAGATCCTTTACCAGATATAACTAGGGAAAATGTTAAAATTGTTAAATAAAACTAGCATACCTAATTTTACATGTCAATTGAAATTATCATTTTATGAATAATAGCATTGTACTAGATATGAACTCGGACTTATATATAAAAAAAGAGTAACGAGTAATGTTACATATATATTTCATGATAGAAAATTGTAACATAGTGGTATTGTGATTTACCCTTAGTAGGCGCAGCCTGATAGATAACTGAGTTGTGTTTAAATATATCCTATGTGTTTACCTTAGACCCTTAATTCTACTTCCACACCTCATCCTAGCCACAAAACTACTTTACCTCTCATAGATAACGATGACTTTAGGCTTAAAGTGTTCTTTAATAGCTGCAATTATGTCATCATATGACTGAGTAGCTGGGTCATTAGGTGATAACAGGTTGCGGGCCAAGTAATAGATCTTTGGTCCTCCCAATGTCAGAAAGGATGCCACCTTCTTTTCGTCCTTTACTCCGTTAGCCACGAAGAAAAGTTCAATGCGACTGACATAGGTATCAAAATCCTCCAGACTAGGATTGAAATTATCGATATTGCCAATTTTAGCCATTGTATAGAGGTGAAGTGAAAAATCCTTGTCGCCAATTATGTAGTAAGGCAATAAAAATGGTTCAATTGGAGAACAGGCATTTATTTCAAGAAACACAAGAAGGTAATAGCGAGAGGTACAGTAGTTGGTTCGCTAGGATGAGGTGTGGAAGTAGAATGAATATACAGCTTAATTAAGGGTCTAAGGTAAACACATAGGAGATATTTAAACACAAATCAGTTATCTACCAGGCTGCGCCTACTAAGGGTAAATCACAATACCACTATGTTACAAAAATAACTTCACTTTATAGAGAATTGAAAATATCATTTTATAAATAATAATATTAAATTTATAGATTAAAAATGTATATAGGTAATTGAATTTTTTTACTTTAATAGGATATAAGATGCTCAGTAATTACATAAGAAATTAAAAAAAAATACCGTATCTTTCCAATTAAATTTTCAATAAGTAATTCACTCAATTTTTTATTCCTTTAAGAGTTAAATTAAAAAAACAGATTGCATCATCGATTCCATATTATCGTGGACATGCAAACAATGATAATTATCAGTATTAGATTTCGATAGCATGCCATTCTGGAAATATCCTGCAGCATGAGAGAAGCGTGAGAATGGCTTCATTTGTATGGTTTTATATCCCCGAGCGTGATATCTCCAATCTACGTCACCGGAATCGATGGCCAAGGTAAATTAAGTGAGCTACACGAAAGGAGTAAAACCAATACGGATATCTATTATAGACCGTAATGGTGTACCACGAGTGAATTGTATTTAGAATTAGCAATTACGATATCTTCTGCACACAACATGGATCCCAGTCAAAAATTCTGGATGATTAAAATTGATGGATCGATATATAGTTAATAATCGATGATTACAATATCTAGTCAATCATACACTAATTATTTTTCACTTCACATGTGATAGAAAAGGAGAAAAGAGTTGTGTGAATGCATTTTATCAGTTTAAACTATCTTGAAGGTGTCTTTGATGGACGGATGAGAAGGATGTAGACATCTCTTGTGCCCCAAATTGTCGTAATTTAATACATGATTTATTTTTCATGTTTATCATTTTTTAACCGCTACTTGCAGTTTCAATCTATAGTTGGTTTTATGCTATTCAACTATGAGGTCTTATAATTTTTTGTTAGGTAGGCTCGTAGGCTTCATTTGTTACCTTTTTGACAGCTTCTTACAGTCACTTGCATTTAATTTCCTTTCCTTATAAGCCATATGGTAGTTGGTTCCGAAACAGACGTTAAACTACTTAACTACCATCGTAGGTCTTATATTTCGTCTTGTTAGGCTCGATTGTTTCATTCATTATCAATTCCTCATTTTCCTCTTCTATACTTGAGTGCAACAACCGATGCTTGACAGATTGTGTCTTTTGTACTCCTGTGTAAGTGACTGCATTCATTGAGTAGCTATTCTACATAAATGAGCTTTGTCAACGAGAGATACTAGGTAATTTTGATTATGGAACCAATTTCCTTTCTGGCTGCTTCTTAAAGTTATTCATAATTAAATTTCTTTCTGACGCCTTTGGCTCTTATGAAGATGTTTAACCCCCCTACTAAAATAAATTAACTATTTACTGGAGTGGAATATGCCTAGGGTGGAATATACCTAGGGTGGAATATACCTAGGGTGGAATATACCTAGGCTGGAATATACTAATGGAGGAATTTACCAGGGTAGAATATATCTAGGGTGGAATATATCGGGGTGGAATATATAGGGGTGGAATTTACCGGGAAGGAATATACCTATAGGGTGGAATATACCGGGGTGAAATATATCGGGGTGGAATATATCGGGGTGGAATGTATCGGGGTGGAATATACCGTGGTGGAATACACCGGGTTGGAATTTACCGGAGTGAAATATACAGGGGTGGAATATAACTAGAACCGTAAATGGTATATTATTATTCAAGGAAATAAAATTTCATTATATTATGTATCTCTTATATGTACCTGTATCCTTTATATTTGCTAATAAATTCTAACCGAGCGCATACCAAACCAGTAAACGACGCTCATATCGCATACCAAACTAGCATCCACTTTCCTTTACACATGCGAACAATACAGATAATAATAATAGATGATCTACCGAGTGGAAATATTTTGACAGGGTTTAATTATACCTATTGTTAATTGTCAAATATGGCTATTATTCTATGCGTGTGTTTATTTTTTAATTAGAAATCTAACTATACATAATCGTTTCAGTAACTTTGAAACATTAGTCTTCGTCGTTGCTTTTATAAATTGGTCTATTAAATTGGGTAAGTTCAAAATTATCGCACAATTCCTCATCTTCGATCACATAAGAAAAAAATATACTAGAATTATTATTTAACTTTAATTTTAATTAGTATCCATGATACCTACATGTATCATGGATACCATTTTTCAAGTTTTTAGTAGAAAAATATTTATATATTTAAACAAATGTAAGTTGAATAATGTTTTATTTCTCATAAGATCGAAGAAGTAGAACCGTCCAATAAGTCGCAACGTACCCTACCACCTCCTAACCAATAAAATATGAGGTTTGTTTCTAGGTAAGCTTTCTAAGATTGTCAATATATTTCCAATTCTGAGGTGACAGCCGATTCGAAATACTGACTTCTGCTTTCATTCTATAGAGCATTGTTTATTCTGAGGAAAAAGTATACTGTCTTTTACTTATAGTCCTTTATTAATAAAGGGTGACACAAAAAAAGGGATGAACGTAAATATTTCTAAGTGTAGCACTTACTACTTTTTTAATTATAAACGTTATTTTTCCTCCCTTTTTTGGGTCATGATGTATTATCTAAGAAAATATTACGTTATATGTAAATAAAACAGTTGAAATTGGTTGACTTTTAATTGATAAATTCGATACAGAAATATGAATTTCGGACACATATGTGGGACAAGGTAATTTCAAACATATCGGTCAATTCAACATGTTCGATCATATTAGAAAAAACGATATAATAGATACTATTTAATTTTAGTTTTAATCAGTACCCATGATATCTGCAGGTACCATGGGTACCAATTGAAATAAAAATAAATTTATAATAATTATTATTGTATCTTTTTTATATATGACCGAAAATGTGAAACTGACCAATAGTTCACAACTTACCCTAAAGGGTCGGACGGGGTATCACTGCGCATACCCTTTTTATGAGGTATTACTCTGCACCCCTTATAGTTTTAAAACCTCTTGTTTTAGCCTAAATCTGATTAAACCATCATTACAAGCATCTTCTTTTCTCCCATAAACATCATGAAGCACATTATCCTATTAGTATTTCTAGAGCTGAGTTGCGATATATGTAGAGCTCTCAGAACGATCTGAAAAAAGTTTGCGCTGGTGATATTTAAATCCCGCAAACTCTTCAATAACTCTACATCCAAGATTTATATATTCATATTGTTTTGACATGTTAGCACAAACAATAACAGTTACATTATGTTAAATTTTCAACTTATCAGTTTTAATGGTTTTCCTGCCACAATCATGCGCAGTAATACCCCAGATATTTCAGAGGTAGAGGGGTATCACTGCACATCATTAATAACTATATTTATGTGTAAATAAATATAGAAATTATGAATTTTAGCTCTTAATAAAGGCATAAATATTGAATAAGGTGTTATAATTAATTATAAATGTGATTAACAATAAACTTACGATCGTAGTAGCTATGCAACTTGATGTTTGATGTGGGGGTAATTAAAATAGGGAGAGCGGGTATTTAGGCGGGGTTTTTTTTGAGTTTTTTCAAGTAAATTACATTTTTTTGAATTAAATGTTTATTAACAATAAACGTACGATCGTATTATATTACTTGATGTAAGTAGTTAAATAGTTGCGTAAAATTTAAATAACAAATTTGTTGCAGATTCATTAGATATGTGTTTAAAAAGCAAGGGACAAGTAAATTGGGGAGAGGGTATGTAGAGAGGGAAGCACAGACGTTTAGATGAGGGAGGAGGAGGATTTGATGTGGGAGAGGGGAAAATTGTTTTGGGAAAGAGGGAAATAGAAGAGGAAGAGAGGGATTTAGTTGGGAAGAACGGGAGATTTCGATGAGGAGAGAGTGTGATTAAAATGGTAGGAGAGGGGGATTTAGAGGGGAAGAGAGGGATTTAGATGGGAGGAGAGGAATATTTAGATGGGGTAAGAAGGGGTTTTAGATAGGGGGTGGGTTGAGTATTAAAAAGGGAACATGAGGTATTTAGGTGGGGGAGAGAAGTGCTGTATTTATGCAATGCGGAGTAATACCCCTTCATGTGCGCAGTGATACCCCAATGCACTCACTGAAAGTTACGCACAAAAAATTGCCAATAACTATTTTATTTATTCAGGTATTATTTCGAAACTGGTTGTGAACCATCCTCACTCATGACCATTTCATCACGAGAAAAAGTGTTTCTCTAGTACATTCAGTTTTCGAGTAAATACAGAGTTTGCGGGATTGTTCGCATTGATACCCCGTCCGACCCTACTTATTACTATATACCAAAGATATAGGATCTTTTCTCAAATGTATACAAAAAATTGATATAAAAACACAGAGTTTTATTATAGATCTTATTGAAAATCACCAACAAGAAATTGTTTGGATCAATACTGAGTCGAAATACATGCTAATAACTGACAATCAACTGTTTTATCAGCGTGAAACAGCTTGCAACAGCGTGATTCTGACTCTAGAATGTAGAGAATAATGTGAGGTAAATTCAGTTGATGTTCCTAAGTTTGTTTCTCTATTTACGAGGCTTGTGCAGTGCTTTATTATCACAAATGAGCTTGTTTCATTTTAATTACTCTAGTCATTATATCTTCTTAAATGTGAACATGATGGAGTTAGGCAAAGAAATTATGAAATGAATCTTGTTGCAGTGGGACATAATTTGATGTTAAATACGGTTGGTTAGTTTATTATACAGTTAGAGTTAGTTATACGGTTTGTTTATTATCTTTTTAAAGACCTGTCCAACCACGTTTCATTTATAATTTTGAGGTAAAGGATGAATTCATGTAATATGTAGGAATATATATTATTTAATTTATCTGTAAGATATAGAGATTATTGGGTGAATAAATTATCATTTTATACATGTCTACTGCTTAAAATTCATTCAAATTCAGATATAAAAATAATGAAATTCATGTGTTTGTACTTTTCCCCTAAAAATAGTTACCTCTCTGTATTGAATTTAATTCTATAACCATTTTTTTGCAGTTCTTATATTGAAACTAATTTTATAAAATAAATTAATTCAAAATATTCGTTTGGTTGGAAGTGACTTTATCCTTTTTTATGTTCTACTTTATTTCGTTCTACTTTTTTTCGTAATTCACTCGGGAATCATAAAAGTTAAGTCTAAATTTTCGATACTTCTAAAAGTTCTTACAAAAACTTGCACAAAGAAAAAGTTTCATAATTCACAATCAAGGGGAAGTGTTTTGTCATATTAGAGACAAGAAGAAAAGAATTTGGAAGAAATATATACTGAAATATACTGAAAGAAAGACAATATAAATATACTGAAGAAAAAAGAAGAAAAAGAAATTAACTGAATATAAGAAAAAGAAGAATTAAGAAAAATAAATTAATTGAAAATGAGAAAATGAATAAAAAAGAAATATACTGAAAATGAGAAAATGAATATTAACACTAAAAATACCAAGCTGTCATTTTGACTGACACTTGGTATCTTTTTAACTGTTATTAGTGGATACTTGAAATTTAGTCACTTTTAATATAATGAGACACAGAATGATGGTGTAAAATATCACTGAAATTGATTGCCTTTTGTTTGAAACTAGAGCCTTCTTAAACGACTTACTGAGTCTTATTGTGACTGAAAACGATAAAAACATGTTGTGAAATATTCTTATATGTTCCAAACAATGTAGGGTTTATCCCAATTATAGAGCCAATATTGTTACCACAAAGTCCCAGTATAGTGCCATTGCTGTCCAGAGAACGTTACTACCTGGGAATAACTAAGTAGGAGATGCAAACTATCAGATACAAAAATGAAACATATATATTTATATCCCATTGATCTATATGCTGAATGTACTATCAGTGAATTTAATGAAAAGTGTAAAAATTAGTGTAGTTAAATATTATTGTAGTTTGAAAAGAGTTTACTCGTAGAGAAGCGTTTCAGATTTTCAATTATTTCAGAAACTATGAAATAATTCTTCATGAAATTTTCTACAAATGTTGTCAATCCTGACCTGCGCATACTGGAATCGTTCCATCAAATTTCTGACAATTTGGTAGAATACTTTTTGAGTTATTGAGTAATAAATGACCTTGACCTTTGACCTGATCGATCCCAAAATATGACAAAATGGTTCCTGTATATTGAAAAATTGTCCCACCAAGTTTCATGCGATATGATTCAATAGTTATGAATGACTATGACCTTGACCTTTGACCGGTTCGCTCCCAAAATTCTACCAGCAGGTTACTGGACATTGACTAATCGTTTCACCAAATTTCACGCAATTTGGTTGAATAATATTTAGGTCAAGCGAATAACAAGATAATAAATAAATAAATAAATGCCGTCTATAATGAAACCTTCCCGCATTTTGCGAAGGTAATTAGAAAATCATGATTTTTTAAAATTACCATCGTGCAGTGACTTTATCTCTGATAGTACATCATCACTGTGACTCTTATCTCTGATAGTACATCATCACAGTGACTTTATCTCTGATAGTACATCATCACAGTGACTTTATCTCTGATAGTACATCATCACAGTGACTTTATCTCTGATAGTACATCATCACAGTGACTTTATCTCTGATAGTACATCATCACAGTGACTTTATCTCTGATAGTACATCATCACAGTGACTCTTTTCTCTGATAGTACATCATCACAGTGACTCTTTTCTCTGATAGTACATCATCACAGTGACTCTTTTCTCTGATAGTACATCATCACAGTGACTCTTTTCTCTGATAGTACATCATCACAGTGACTCTTTTCTCTGATAGTACATCATCACAGTGACTCTTTTCTCTGATAGTACATCATCACAGTGACTCTTTTCTCTGATAGTACATCATCACAGTGACTCTTTTCTCTGATAGTACATCATCACAGTGACTCTTTTCTCTGATAGTACATCATCACAGTGACTCTTTACTCTGATAGTACATCATCACAGTGACTCTTTTCTCTGATAGTACATCATCACAGTGACTCTTTTCTCTGATAGTACATCATCACAGTGACTCTTTTCTCTGATAGTACATCATCACAGTGACTCTTTTCTCTGATAGTACATCATCACATTGACTCTTTTCTCTGATAGTACATCATCACAGTGACTCTTTTCTCTGATAGTACATCATCACAGTGACTCTTTTCTCTGATAGTACATCATCATAGTGACTCTTTTGTCTGATAGTACATCATCACAGTGACTCTTTTCTCTGATAGTACATCATCACAGTGACTCTTTTCTCTGATAGTACATCATCACAGTGACTCTTTTCTCTGATAGTACATCATCACAGTGACTCTTTTCTCTGATAGTATATCATCACAGTGACTCTTTTCTCTGATAGTACATCATCACAGTGACTCTTTTCTCTGATAGTACATCATCACTGTGACTCTTTTCTCTGATAGTACATCATCACAGTGACTCTTTTCTCTGATAGTACATCATCACAGTGACTCTTTTCTCTGATAGTATATCATCACAGTGACTCTTTTCTCTGATAGTACATCATCACAGTGACTCATCTCACTGCAGCTCTTTTCTCTGATAGTACATCATCACAGTGACTCTTTTCTGTGATAATACATCATCACAGTGACTCTTTTCTCTGATAGTACATCATCGCAGTGACTCTTTTCTCTGATAGTACATCATCACAGTGACTCTTTTCTCTGATAGTACATCATCACAGTAACTTTTTTCTCTGATAGTACATCATCACAGTGACTCTTTTCTCTGATAGTACATCATCATAGTGACTCTTTTGTCTGATAGTACATCATCACAGTGACTCTTTTCTCTGATAGTATATCATCACAGTGACTCTTTTCTCTGATAGTACATCATCACAGTGACTCTTTTCTTTGATAGTATATATCACCACAGTGACTCTTTTCTCTGATAGTACATCATCACAGTGACTCATCTCACTGCGGCTCTTTTCTCTGATAGTACATCATCACAGTGACTCTTTTCTGTGATAGTACATCATCACAGTGACTCTTTTCTCTGATAGTACATCATCGCAGTGACTCTTTTCTCTGATAGTACATCATCACAGTGACTCTTTTCTCTGATAGTACATCATCACAGTGACTCTTTTCTGTGATAGTACATCATCACAGTGACTCTTTTCTCTGATAGTACATCATCACAGTGACTCTTTTCTCTGATAGTACATCATCACTGTGACTCTTTTCTCTGATAGTACATTATCACAGTGACTCTTCTCTGTGATAGTACATCATCACAGTGACTCTTTTCTCTGATAGTACATCATCGCAGTGACTCTTTTCTCTGTTAGTACATTATCACAGTGACTCTTTTCTCTGATAGTACATCATCACAGTGACTCTTTTCTGTGATAGTACATCATCACAGTGACTCTTTTCTCTGATAGTACATCATCACAGTGACTCTTTTCTCTGATAGTACATCATCACTGTGACTCTTTTCTCTGATAGTACATTATCACAGTGACTCTTTTCTCTTGTAGTACATCATCACAGTGACTCTTTTCTCTGATAGTACATCATCACTGTGACTCTTTTCTCTGATAGTACATTATCACAGTGACTCTTTTCTCTGATAGTACATTATCACAGTGACTCTTTTCTCTGATAGTACATCATCACAGTGACTATTTTCTGTGATAGTACATCATCACAGTGACTATTTTCTGTGATAGTACATCATCACAGTGACTCTTTTCTCTGATAGTACATCATCGCAGTGACTCTTTTCTTTGATAGTACATCATCGCAATGACTCTTTTCTTTGATAGTACATCATCACAGTGACTCTTTTCTCTGATAGTACATCATCACAGTGACTCTTTTCTCTGATAGTACATCATCACAGTGACTCTTTTCTCGGATAACTATTATATATCTGCAAGTCTTGCAAAGTCTGTATCAATAAAGTATTTCACATTCTTATGCAAATGATATTTCTTAAAGTCAACACTTCAACATGTTGCAAAGATTCTTGTCTGCGACTTCAATAACTCTTTACAAATATGTTATACTATTGACTTAAATTACCGACTTAAAAACTGTGTGTTTACAAAATTATTGAATATATTTGAATAATATTTATGTGTAATTATTGTGCTTGATAATATCGTCAATTTAAATCTGTCCATTAATATTTGCATTGATGCAACGTATCACATACACAAAAAATACAATGTATATTTATATCCCAAAGTATTATGTTGTAGTTATCATCACTATAATGATATTTATTCAAGTGTTATCAGTATTCTATAAATATGTTGAATATTAAATTTACTCTGTCCAGTGATGGAAGTCTTCGGTAATTACTCTCAATATTAAACTTACATTGACAGGTTTTTGCACAAATCTACGGTAATTACTCTCAATATTACACTGATATTGACAGGTTTTGACTTTAATCTACGGTAGTTGCCCTCAATATTACACCTAAATGGATAATTTTGATTTAAAGCTACGGTAATTACTCGTAATATTACACTTACATTAACATGTTGCCTGTAATCTACGGTAATTACTCTCAATATTACACTGATATTGACAGGTTTTGACTATAATCTACGGTAGTTGCCCTCAATATTACACCTAAATGGATAATTTTGATTTAAAGCTACGGTAATTACTCGTAATATTACACTTACATTAACATGTTGCCTGTAATCTACGGTAATTACTCTCAATATTACAATTACTTAGAATTCATTATTGTCTAAAGCAGTGATTCTCAAAGTATTTTTTACGCGCACCCCTTGCTTTTCTCAGGCACTTTCTGATCATTTTATTGCATTGAAATAGATTGAAAAGCTACAGTAGTAATATACGTATTTACTTACTATGATGTTAGAAAAGTTCAAATATACTTCATGTATATTTTGAATGATATTAGAAGAAACCATCAAGCTTTTAAAGTTATAGGTATAACATACAACAGCAATCCCAGGCAGTCCCTATACACAATACAGGCCCCAAAGGGGTGCCAGGTACCCCACTTTAAAAGCCACTGGTCTACAGTATAGATCAGGGGTGGGCAAATGCAGCACTCAGTGCTGTTTTGGCACTCAGAGCGGCACTCGTGCCCACCAGGAAAACGATGCTTTGTTTTCTTCCAAGGAAAATTTTCAAATTTTAGCCCAGACTGCTTTATAAATTACAAGGGTAATACAGGGTGTCCCAAAAAAAGAAACCCAACTTTAAATTAGTAAATTCCAAAAAATACTGAAGGTACAGTTTTTGTTCACGTATCATTTTGTTTATTGAACCTCTTCCCTTGCACAGATAAATTTTCATAAAGATTTATTGATTTTTGTGAATGTTATACCGATTGTATTCAAGGGCAAACATAAAAAAATATCTTTTTTAGACAACAACTAAAGGATTAAATCCCTAGTCCTTCAATAAATTATTTACAATATGGAAAAATGTGGTTAAGTACAAAAAAAAAGGCACAAGTTTAAATTTTAACAATGGTCGATCAGGCCACACACCCCTACAAAATGAAATTCAGAGTGATCATTTTAATTTCCACAGTGATAAAGTTGGTCAAAGTTAAAAGCAGGATGGTTATTCAGTTGAGCATATAGTCGAAAGTTTCAATTAACACAGCTTCGTCCCCAATGATAATACCTTCCACAAAATGAACATGTCTTTGCAAGAACCAGTGGAAACCTTGAAACCTAGTTGTTCCAGTGAAAACCTTGAAGCCTGGTTGTTCCAGTGAAAACCTTGAAGCCTGGTTGTTCCAGTGAAAACCTTGAAACCTAGTTGTTCCAATGAAAACCTTGAAACCTAGTTGTTCCAGTGAAAACCTTGAAACCTAGTTGTTCCAATGAAAACCTTGAAACCTGGTTGTTCCAGTGAAAACCTTGAAACCTGGATGTTCCAGTGAAAACAGAAACCTGGTTGTTCCAGTGAAAACCTTGAAACCTAGTTGTTCCAATGAAAACCTTGAAACCTAGTTGTTCCAGTGAAAACCTTGAAACCTAGTTGTTCCAATGAAAACCTTGAAAATTGGTTGTTCCAGTGAAAACCTTGAAACCTGTTTGTTCCAGTGAAAACCTTGAAATCAATTTATTTTATTAATAGGTTTGTTGTCTAATAAAGATATATTTTATGCATTTGTGCAATCATTTTCAAGTCCCTTATTTAACAAATTCGCTAGCCAATGTCATTTATTCTGTGATCTTACCAATTACTTATTATTACTTAAGTAGGAATTGATTTATGTTTTTATTATGTATTAATTTCACAAATGATAAATGTACTACCAATATTTATGTGCAAAATATGTTCCATTTACGTATCTCAATAAAATCTACCACCTCGTTATTAATTACACAGTATCCCATGCAAATGCAATTTAAAAACGGAAAAGAAAACGGTAGAGGCACTTAAAAACACAATGTATGCCCACTTCTGGTATAGATAGTTTATATTAAGTTCATATTAACTAATCATTGATAAATATTATCAACATTTCCAATAATATAAGTTTATAATCAAATAATATTCAAATAAACCTTAATATTACATGAACAGGGAAAAAGAAATGCTTTATTCTTTCATTATATAATTCACTTGACTATATGTATTTATAAATATAATCAATATTAATAATCTGTGTATCATATCGATGTATCTCAATAATATCAACCACTTCACTTCATCGAGTTCATTACTGAATGACCGACAAAAGTTGTTTTCGATGACGAATCCAAAAGATTTTCTGAATGAAAGCAATGAAGTGTAAGAGTCACTAGACTGTAAATTATTGGGACTTGAAGACTCTCTCCAACTTATTGAGAAACAACTAAGCTTTATGAAGGAAAAATCATTAATAATCAACGACTAATGATAAATAATGAACGTTTTGTTAATTAAATTAATAATCAGATTTCTATAAGTTAATTACATTTCTTAGCAATTTAATAAATATATATATACATATTATATTTTATATTGCAAATTATGAGTTGTAGTGCTAATTGCAATATATATCAATGATGTATTTAATAAGTAACTTGAATAATAGATATTATATTTAATATATAACTATGATATAAATAAATAAAAAATTAATAAAAAAAAAATGTTTCTAAAAATTTAAAATAATTCATATATTTAAATGTTCAAATTTAAATGAAATAATTAGAATCATAATATTCAGTACGCATCATTAAATATTTGTAAAAGACGGAAATCTAATTACAATTGATTCAGAACATACGTATCCGATATGTATTATAATGAATACCTCGTTTATTAACTTCGTAAGCTCTTTATCGTTAAATTCCTCAATAATTTCCAAATAACTCTCAGGTATTGCATACCTGGTAATTATTTATTGAAGATTTGAATTCCGTATGATAATTTACATATTGTGGAATCAGACTATTGCATTCTTAACGTATTAGATTTTTATAAACTGTAACTCGGGAAACGATGATCTTTAGGGTAAACTGAGCAAATATTGTTATGATATTCACACTTTGATGTTCCAAGAAAAATTGCTAGGTTGCTAACTAGTATTGCCATTGATTAGTTTGATCGTTAAAAAAACTTGAATTTTTACTTATTTTATAAAAGTGAAAAAAGCATAGTAAACAATAAAACAAGTTATATTTTAACCAAAAAATATTGTGCGTACACATGGTCGTTTAAGGAAAATATATCAAAAGTAACTCATTACATCATTTAGAAAGATATAATACATATGTCAACCTTTGAAAGTTGACATGTAATAATAGTACCTAAAGACATAAAGGTTCAAATACTGAACGTTCACGTAGTTTAAATCTCACTACAATTCCCTAAGACTTTGGGTCTCAGATAAGAAATCTATTTATACCCAAGCTATATTTTTCTCTCAGCAATTTTCTAATCTTCAACTGCTCTCTCCTAGCGACTTTATGTACGCTATTCACTTAGCTAATTTTATCAAGGGTTGATCAGGCAATAGAAATGTATTGTACTAATTGCCTATTAAATAGTGTAGTATAATTAGATGTTAATAAAGTTAATGGAATTTCAAGTACCTATCTTAGTCAGAAGAAGATTATTCGAATTATTGATTCCTTAATGATTTTTTCACTATTGAATATTGATAAGAGCAAATAAAGTACGTTAGAGCTCCTCTGTAATGAAAACCTGTATAGTTAATATAGAGTCATGGGTAAGAAAGTAGCCTGTATCGTCAACAACCATTCTTTAATCTGCTATAAAAAGGCAATTATTTTTCTATTATGGCAGACCAAAGAAAATTGGGTTACTATACAGACTACTTCTTTACTCAGGACTTTACATCCACTATACAGGATTTCATTATTCAAACTAAATGCCCTATGAAGTGTTATCAACTTACAATATCCAGAATTAGATATCTATATTTTGCTCTCATTCAAATATTAACTATTCCAAATATATTATCGCCAATCGAAATGATATCATTGAGTGATACTGTATACCTCTGTATATTTTACTTCGTTCTATTTTTATATAGGTAGCGGTATTGAATAGAACGAACGTTCGAATGTTCTTCATAAAATGTGGACGAGTTTGGAACACCACATGCCACGTAAAAAATGAAGATTTCAGTACCGTCGACATGGTAACGTTTGAGGCAATATCGTAAAGTGATATATAGAGCCGTTTTACAAATAGAAATTTATTGCCAAGGTTCATGATGTACTTTTCAGGGCATAACTCTAAATGAACACTGCGATAATATAGGTTAAATGTAATCATTATTTATAATATCTTATACTAGCCTTCGTGATATTGTTTCAACGAAGATTCATAATTTAAAGGCAGATTAGGTACTTAGTCTATCTAACATCTTTGAGTATGGACTTTAAATAATAGTTACCTAGATCTTTTATCCTTAATCTTTTGTTATACATTCTCAAAATGTTTGATAGATACTTTACTATATTTACATACTCGTTATTTATCCTTAAACTCATGCGTTAAACCACGAAATTAGATTAATATTTGAAACTTATCGGAAGCTGAAATCAATAATATTACAAACTTGTTCTGTGGCTTTAATCATTTAAAAGGTCAATATCTTCGTTTCCTTAAAGGAATAATCAAAGGAACAAATATTAATCAAAAGAATCAATAAAAATAATTAAAGGAATCAAAAGGAATCAATAAAAATATTCAAAATTATCAATGAAATTAATAGTTGGAATCAATAATTATTTCATACTTATGTTGTAGTTTTAATCTTTCAGCTCTAGTGACTTTATCGCTGGCATGGGTGCACCAGTCATCATGGAAAAATAATAATCACATAATTTTAAACTGATTTGGAAGCTATTTTTTCCATTATTTTTACTTTTTAACACGATTATATGTGATTAGACAAAACAAAAGCAAAAAATGGTAAGATTTATGAGCGTTTATTCAAATATATTAAGAATATCATGGCTAAGCTCTCCCCAGTCACGATATCCACATGTGTGTTTGCGTACATAAGGGTGAATGTCTCTCTATATTCAGATAAAAGTAACCATGGGTGGCTTAGTTGGATGTGCGAGAATAACTGCGTACTCCAATCTCCGTACAGTGTGACAAGCCCCGCCAATATAAAATATCTAAGAAATATTTCTTTCTTATCTTTGTTTGTTAATTCTATTTTAAATGGAAAATTACTCTTTGGCGTTTACCAATGGATTTGTAAATATCAAATGAAGGTTTTTATGAAGATAGATTTTATAAAAGTTTTAGTGAGGAATGGTGCACCCACGCTAGCTGCTAAGTTTTTGAGTAAACTTTTGAGAGCTAATTTACTAAGGTTAAATATAAATTTTTTCATTTATAAAACTATCCCAAAGGAATATACAAATTATCAATCAATAAACAAATTATCAAATAATTATCAATAGGAATCAATAATAATAATCAAATGAATAGATAATCATCTCAAACATCTGCTGTAGTTATAATAGTTCAAAAGGACAATTCCTCCACTCTAACCCCGTCTCCCTTAGGAATAATCAGTGATAGTGTGTTATCTCGAGCAAGTAAAGCAATAACATTTGCCTGATGTCTCAAAAGAACCATCAGAAGTTTCGGTAAGTATATTTTACCTCGAAACTTTGGGCCAAGATGTCACAGGCAGACGCTTGCCCTGGATATCATTATGATACCACTATGATGATGTAGGAGCTTTCTATATTACTCAAGTGGATAAGGGAGGATGTTATTCTAATTTTATAGTCTCTGAGGTATGGAAATGGTGTCTGTTTGCCATTTCAGAACTTGTAACTTTGAGAGGAAAACAGTAGGAAAAATTAAATTAAATTAGTGGTCCCGTTTGAGTTTTGTCTTGAACTTCGCGATGGCAAGTTTAATTACGGGAATTAATTCCATTTGAGGCAACTTTGGCCAATTTTATCAACAATGAAATAATCATGAAAGAATTGTTTAATTTAGTTTAAATACAGTAGAAATTTATAAGTGGAATACCAATATAGAAAGAGAATTAAAATCAATATATTTTCAAATATACTAAAGAAATTCGTTCGAATATGAAGTATTATAAAATATAATGTATGTATAAAATATAATATAAAACATGTATATATTATATTGCTTGGAAAAAACGTATTTGCTTGGAAAAAACTTATTTGCTTGGAAAAAACTTATTTGCTTGGAAAAAACTTATTTGCTTGGAAAAACTTATTTGCTTGGAAAAAACTTATTTGCTTGGAAAAAACTTATTTGCTTGGAAAAAACTTATTTGCTTGGAAAAAACTTATTTGCTTGGAAAAAACTTATTTGCTTGGAAAAAACTTATTTGCTTGGAAAAAACTTATTTGCTTTGTAAAAACGTATTTGCTTGGAAAAAACTTATTTGCTTGGAAAAAACTTATTTGCTTGGAAAAAACTTATTTGCTTGGAAAAAATCTAGAACAGCGGAATATTACATAAGTGGAATAAATGAATATTCCAGTTTCATAATCTTGTAAAAATGAAATATATAAATTACTTCTTTTTTCAATTAAGAACATAGAATATTCTTTTCTATTACAGAAACTTTTATTCAATAGAAATTATGACTACTTATCACGCTTCATTTTCCTACCACCTAACTGTTTATTATAATTCAATAAATTAACTTTCAGTACAATGGTAAAGATAATTATTGAGCCACAAATCGATATCAAACACACGAGGATTCAGATTTGAATATAGTGCTAACACGTACGTGCATTGTAAAGGAAGTCTTGCTGTCGTTAAGACTTAAAATCATAGGTCTAGCAGTCATTAATAACTCCAAAGTCCAGTTATACAAAAGACGTTGGCTTATTAAATCGCCGGGAATTGATTTGACACAGAATGATAAATGTGGAACGTGGCGATCTGTAGGTCAGCAGTAGACATTTGGTGGCAGGTTTGTGGTGAGTGTGTCAAGAATGGCACCTATGAATTACTACCATAAATTTATAGTGTAAATTGTTCTTGTAATTGGTAGCATAGTAACTGGTAATTTAATGTACAGTGGAATATATAAACTTGGACATACTGAAATCTTTTATTTATTGGTATCGTATGTAACCCAGTCCCACATGAAATTCAATTTATATGTTTTTAAAAAAGCATTTTTCACATTCACAATATCACATATAATAGTTCTAAAAATACATTAACAAATTCGTGGAAACGAACCATTGAGAAATCTGGAAAAAATTCTATAGTTATTATTTTTTTTATTCGAAAATGATAAATATACCAATTTGTTATGATTTGTTAACTGATGAAAAAATTGATCTTTTTTTAATATTAATTCAGAATAAAAGTGTGATAACATTATAATTAGCAATATTCCAATCGATATTAAATATTATTGATAAATTATATCTAAATATATCAATGGAATATACATGTAATATACCTAACGTATTCATTTAAAAATTTCATGGATAATTTTGTACTGCTTAACCTCTTTATCAGAAGGCATTTCCCCTCTCTTTAAACTTAATAAACTTTTTAACCAATCAATGGATCAAAGTTTGAAAACTTTCCTATCAGCTCATATTAAATTTATTTTGTATTTGTATGTAATGATTCTTTCTTATTCTTGTAAATCAATTTTAATTAAATAATTTACTATTTTATCTGTAAAACATGTTTAAATATGGATAATTATCGATTTCATTGGGGTAAGTTACGGAATATCGGTCAGTTCCACAATTTCGATCATATAAGAAAAAAAAATATAATTTTATACTTTTTTATTTTATATAAGTCGATATAATCTTTTTGTTAGAACAATGTTTGATAGATAATCTTTAAGAAAGAATATGGTAAAAAAAAAACTTTTTATATTTTATTTTATTTACAAAGTTTAATTTCCATAAACTTTGAGTGGTTGAAGATCTAAATTATTATGTAGCAAAGCCTGCATTTATTTTCACGCTTCTGGTTGCCAGAATATGATTATATTCAGTAAATTTAAACTTATTTGATGTTTTTCTAATGTCCTCCCAAGAGGACAGGGGTCGTTAAAGGCTTAAATGATCGAAGATGTGGAACTGCAGATAAATCGTAACTTACCCCATATATATTTATTTTCATAGAATTAGTTCTGATCTTTTATACAGATAAAATATAAATGAGCTGAATAATTCTGTTCCTTTTATTAGCAGGTTTATATGTTTTAGAGATAAATATTGCCATCGTAACATCGAGTGACGTAACCTAATTAGTGAGAGAAAAGAATTGTGCAGCATCAAACACTTTCAAAATAGAGCTTTTAGGAAAGTTAAACAATTTTACCACCACTGAATGATTTCACATCAGAATTCAGGTTTAGCATTTTAAGCTTCTGTATTTTGTTAATTCTCTTTTAGCCATAACTATGAACTTAGAGAATTGTAATACGAATGTTTTAGAAACTTCAATAGCGTCCATTTCAACTCAAATTTTTTCACCGCTGCAAAATCAAAAATGTTCAAGTCAATCACAATTGAAATTCTCGACTCGTATCAATGTTGAATGTTTTGCCAAATCTATGTAGCAACAATTTAAAAATTATATAATGATATATGTAACAGAACATTAAACCTATTCTTTATTAATTGAGAACTCAATTAATTAATAAATTTACAATTATAGTAAGGCGAATTTTTTATGCTTTCTTCACGTATATATTTCAGAAATATAATAAAAAAAATTCGTTTTAAAAGGTTGAAATACGTATTTTCATGAACATTAGTAACTATATTTTGATAACAGCTTGAAAATGTACGACGGAAATGAATTAAACTGAAACCTACTGAATATTGTGAATTATGTTGTGTATATATCAACCCTCACTGACCTGTAATAGTCAATAATCATTGACTGAACTATGAATTAGATTATTGGGATTTGGGGAGCAGTGAAAGCTGTGCCAATGATCTATTATTTGGCCATTTATTTCCTGGGGGATATTTGAAGATAATGAAGTGGTGAAATATTTAGTGTTCGGAAATAAGGAGAAGAAAGGAAAAACATAGAAGGTAAAGTTTATATCTGACATTTGTTAGTATGTGAGTGGTAGATAGATACTATATCCTATATGACTAATAAAGTTATTCAAATTTTAAGATATCAGTTTTTGTCTGATTTTCCCGATATTAATAGGAAAAATGTTATTAAATTTTAACACATACAAATAGAACACAAATATTAAGATAATCGCATTACCATATTTACTTAACTATAATAATTTCATGCAATATTTCAGATAGATCAAAACAATCCTAACTACTGCCATTATTACGGTTGCTTTAAAACTTATAATAGTCTTCGGTAAATACTACCAGTATTATAG
>CANNZV010001948.1:0-21099 GCA_947561585.1 Caprella mutica
GGACCGTGAGCGGAGCATCACTGCTAGTGTGGATTAGCAACGCCCCAGTCGCAGTCCAGTATTATTTTGTGTTTTTTTTTTTTAATATTTCTATACATATACAGGGTGCTCAAAAAACCCCTGACACATTTCAAAGTTTAATAACTTAAAAACTAAGCAATATATTTACATATAATAAACAGTAAAATGAAGAGAATAACTGGGAGTTTTATTTACATTACCATGTAAAAAATGTCAAACTAAATTCTATACTCGATGTGGTCTTCATTTCAGTCGATGCATTCAGTAATCCGGCGTTTGATGTTGACAAAGACACTTTCACATGTTGCTCTTAGAATGTTTGTGAACGAAGTCCTCAATTTACCTCAGATTTTCTGGTTCACTTTTTGGGACATTGGTGAACACTTTTCTTTACAATATCCCCAGAGAATAAAAGTCTAGAGGACTGAGGTCTGGAGAACGTGAAGACTATGGGAAGTCACTTCTCTTGGATATGATCCTTTCATTAAACATCTCTTCAAACTTCCTCATAGTCTCATTCACCGTGTGAGGTGTTATACCGTATAAAAGCGAAAAGTTTCCACAACAAATGGTATTCTTGAAGAACGTTTTAAAACGACTATTATTACCTAAATAAAGAGTCTAAATATTGAAAATTGGGGGGGCTGACCTAAAGCACAAATTAGCTACAGTAAAACTCACCAAATGTTCTCGTTCTTTCAAATTTTTAACTCGCAACATTTCATATTGACTGATTTCGGCATTTATTTCTTTAGCACTCATTTTATATATTATTATAAATACTGAAGTATAAAAAAATGGAAATACAAACTTCGTATTCAAGTACAAAATAACTATAATTTAATGTTACCCATTGATAGTTTTATCACGAATGTTTAGTTTAAAATCAGCGCTCCTCAGCCCTCTGAATTGCTGATAATATTTTTGGTAAACAAAAGTTACTGTAGTTTACTTCTGACAAGATTCTGAGACTTCAACCAAACTAATATGTGAGATTGATATAATTAATTTTATTGTTAGGTTTAACAACTCATGGATATAACACTATCGGTTAAAATGGAATTAAATGTAAAACTTATTGGAAAATGAATAATAAATGAAGTTGGTTTCATGAATAAAGTCTTCCACCCCTTTGGTGCAGAAAAGGTACTCTAGCTAATTTACTTTATCTTTTAAAAATAAAGTTAGTGTTCGGTGATTGGGCAGTGTCAATTAAAGGTCCTCTCCGAGCAAATTTCTTTTTATTACTTAAATCAACGAGGCTAATGTTTCTTTTTATTTTACTGCATACAGAGGCATCAGTTACAACATCACACTAAATATTTTGACTAACAGAGGAAAAGCAACGGAGGAATACAACATGAGAATACAGAGCCATAAATTAACTTTGCCTACTTCTCTGGGTAACTATTCAATTCAGAATAATTTATAAAATATGAATTAAAATCAGTAGTTATTTGAACAACACATTAGTTAGTATTTCCAAAAAAATATGTTACTCTGATGCTACAGTACAGTTGTATTCAAATAGAATAAGCCCAGGTGTAAATTTCATACGATATCAAGCATTGTAAAGTTTATGAATGGGGAGGTATATTATGTTATCTCCCCATACAACTCAAACTAAACAATTTAGACAAAATCCAATGTAAATTATCATGTAATAATCCTTTTTATATCACACCGCTACTCAGATGACACATTACTGGTGGAAGAACCAAATATAACCCCTTTGGATAGTGTTGCTGGTCGTTATTCTTGCAGTGATCGCGTTAATTCTTAATGGGTAAATATATGAGTATTTTTAAGTGTTTTAAAATTTTGAAGTGAATTTACAGTTGTCTTATCAACAAATTAAATCAATTCAAAAACTTAAATACTGGCCAATTATCGGTAAAAAAATTATGAGTCAACTTTTCTACCTAATGCATTTACAGAATAGTCGTTTACCGAAATAGGAGAGAAGTGACGAGAAGAACAGAGGACAATGATGGATTGTAAATAATGAAATGAAATCAAAATTGGATGGTGAACCAGAAAAAAAAATGAAGGGACGCCAAAAGAAAGATATGGAATCAAAGCTGTAAGGTAAATCTCACGAAAATCTGACGTTATTTTTGTAGTAATCGCGTTACTTCTCATCGGGTAAATATGAGTATGAGTAATCTTAAATCATTTAGAATTTTGATGTGAATTCACAATTGTCTGATAAATAAAGGAAATATATTCACCCAATTCAATACTGGTCAGTTATCGTTAAAAAAATAAATGAGTCAATTTTTATAAAGAATAAAAAACTGATAAATTACAGAATTGTCGTTAGCCGAAGAAAGAGAGAAGTGAAAGTAAGACCATAAGAAAATACATATATAGAATTGAAGAATTGGAATCAATGCTATAAGGTAAATCTGACAAAATATGACGTCATGTGGCATTTTATTGAGAAGATAGAATGAGACGGAAGAGAACTGCACCAGTGCTTCAAATTCCTTCTGAACAATGAACCACATCATGAAGTTTAAATTAGATGTAGATTTAACTTCATTATATAAGAAATATAATATAAAATAAATTTTTATTGTATAATTATAATATGTAATTGCTTCAAAGATAATCATAGCAATATAGTGGACTCTGATTATTGTATTATAAATATAAGGCTATCTTATTTTATTCTTATAATTATTGATTTTCAACTGGAATGGGATAACAATTCTAAAATTGGTAGTGCTGGGGTGACAATTCTAAAGGTGGTAGTGCTGGGGTGACATTTCTAAAGGTGGTAGTGCTGGGGTGACAATTCTAAAGGTGGTAGTGCTGGGGTGACAATTCTAAAGGTGGTAGTGCTGGGGTGACAATTCTAAAGGTGGTAGTGCTGCTGGGGAACATTTCTACAGGTGATCCCAATTATATATTTTCTGATGCCAGGAGTGTAATGTGGTTTAAATATTTTCAAATATATTTAATTTAATTTATATAAAAAAACATGAGTTATTGTTTGATAATTCACATCAATCACTATTTTCCAAAAGATTTGAAACTTTGAAGAATTTATTGTAATCCCAAAAATACCTATAAGAATATTAATTTATAAGCTCGTTTAATGATAAATATTACCATGCACGCATAATAAATGTTTGGTTATCGAACACTTGGCCGAAAGGATATTTGGCAGAACGGACATTTGGCCGAAATATCTCTTTCGAAAAAATGGGATAGTAATATTATTTAATTTAATAAAAATAATATCTTTGAATAATATAATAACCAATGATAACAAGTTCAAAAGTATGAAGAGAAACTTTTTTTTCACCCCTTATATTTGCGATTGAATCCATGATTATGAAAAAATTCAAATTGTTGAGCAATATATGCTTGCAGTTCGTAATATGAATACACATTATGTAACGTAAACAATTTTTTGTAAAATAACTTTAAAA
Source organism: Caprella mutica (assembly GCA_947561585.1). Taxonomy (NCBI): domain Eukaryota; kingdom Metazoa; phylum Arthropoda; class Malacostraca; order Amphipoda; family Caprellidae; genus Caprella; species Caprella mutica. The sequence goes on from CANNZV010001948.1 coordinate 3,462, forward strand.
TTCGATTAAAAAAAATTATTGAATTAACCGGAGGCTGCAATTTGTTTGTAACTCAATTCGTACATATCAAAATTTAATTTCCTTTTTATCAAATCGCCTTCAATTCCATGGAAATAAAAATTATAATTAAGTTGAACGAAGGCTGCAATTGAATACAAACTTAAACATTGAATAACAGTCTTTCGGCCAACTGTCTGTTCGGCCAAATTTACGCCAAATACACTTTCGGCAAAATGTGATTCGGCCAAGTGTCCATTGTATAAGTTTTCCCGCACGAAATGTTTAATGCAGTTACTGATTTTAGACCCAATTATTAATTTTGTTCATTCATTTGATTATTCTATACTATAGGCTTTATAATACATAATTTATTTACTTGTTCGATATTTATATTAGGGTGGGCCAAAATATAGGGGTTTCGGGCAAACTTCAGAATCTTCATATGGAATAGTTATAATAAGTTGATACGTTATAAAAGAACATTGCATGCCAATTTCCAGGCCATTTCTGGATATTTTTGAGTTGCCTCGAAACATTTGATTTTTTTTACAAAATGATATTTTCCCATTAATTTTGAAATATTCGATTTTTTTTTCTGTGAAATAGGTAAAATTAGTTGGCATGTTATGAAAAAAACACAACTTGCAAAATTGCAGATTAATATTTGATACTTTTGAGTTGCCCCGAGCACTTTTTTTGTAAAATATATTAGTATTACAATATTTCTCTTTAAATTTGGCTTCTAGAGCAATCATGCTGTTATTGTGATAAGATAGAAGTAATTTAATTCTCAAAATTACTTTGTGAATTTTACAAAAGCATTCATCAATATTTTCGTATTGCAAAAATTTCGAATTTACTTATATTTCAGAAATTGGATAATAACTCATGCAATTCTTTTAATCAACTTTTTTGAGTCACAAAGTGTCCCAAACATGAAAATGTTGATTTATTAATCAATAATTACTGTTTTTGCTCCAATTTCTTGCATATGAATTTCCTTATTATGTTTCTTCATTTAGCACCAGACTTCCCTAAGTGCACTCCAGCGGTGCCTAAATTCGAACAATTTGGAGGGGTGGGAGCAACTGTAAACTTTGTCGTAACTGTCTGATTTTTTGGCACAGACACCAAAATAAGCTCTTCTATAGTTATCTTCCTAATCTAAATGATAATAAATCAGACTTTACGAGTTTTTCGACAAAATCTAGTAAAAATCACATAAAAAGTTACTTTTCTGATATTTGAATCGCTTGGGGGCAACTGTTAATCATGTCAGGAATTCACTCAAATTTCAGTACACGTACCTTTACGTAATATCCAAAACGTTTAATAATATCCAAAAAGTTATTTTTTGGGCCACCCTAATTTACATGTTCATTTAAAACTTGTTTAATTTCTGTTTCAGTCCCCAACAATTCGTTTGGAAAGTTATTAAGTAACCTAAAAATTCTTTCGCAAATGTCGTTACTGAAATCCAGATATGAAAAAAAAAATCATGGAATGTATATAAAAATTATTTCAAAATAATATTACATGCATTCATGAGCAATTGGTAAACATCATTTTTTTTATTTAATATATACTTTTATATGCATGCAGTTATGAAAGAAAAATAAACAGAGATGTTTCTCTAATTAGAGATCTTTCGAAATTCAAAAAATTTAAACTATAAAATAAGTTGCTATCGCGAATTAAATGTGCTTCGTGATACCAATTTTCAACACAACGCTTGTGCTTCTGCTGCAATTTTATTCTTCCCTTTATAGGATTAGCTACATTATGTGTACGGTGTTTACTGAATAGAAAGATATACTATTTTTATTTAATCAATTATAATTAGTAAATATTATGCTGTAAAATATCTTTTTCTTTCCTGAAATATCAATCATAAAAGTTTCAGTTTTTGTATATTATAAAGCGTATATGGTTTAATATTTCAATAATGTAAAATATTAATGCATACTCAGCAAATTCAGGATAGGAATAAAAAATAAATTGAATAGAAACATTAAAGCTAAAATCCTTAATAAAAGCTACATAAAATATGAGAGGATGGATATAAAATGATTATGAATGGCCTTAGTAAAAGTATTGGAGACTATTTTGAGTTCAAAGTAGAATATACAGGGAAGTATTGGCTTACTGTCCCAATACAAATGGCTGCAGTAAGAATATTGGTGAGTAAAAGTTATCACTGTTCCTCTTTGGCAATGAAATACCAATACCAAAGATATTAACTACAATAACATTCACTACTCTCGCTAATTTCTGTTTCGAAATGATAATTATATATATTAAGCACAATCGAGGTGATAAGAAGAGGAAATATTCATTATAACTTATATAGATCACATAAAATCAACAAAAAACTATAACATCATTTTGAACAAAAATTACAATTATCTGTAATAAATTACGATAATTATTATTCCTGTCTATTCCACTCTGACTAAATGTTATCATACCCAAAGTTTAGCCAAATAATAAATAAATAAGTGATAAATAGTTAATATTTGTACATAGTTTCATTTTTTTTATTTCATGACAAAAATGTAACATGTGACGAGACAATCGTCACATTCGGAGTCCTTTATTTTTCACGTGACTAATTCATCACAGGCAGTCGTAGAGTTGAAGGAAAAATTGAAAGGAAATTATACTCATAAGACAAGAAACGTAATCCTTTAAATGAATTGGCTATCACTGTAAAGGGCCGTACACACGTAGGGTTTTTTAAGTCTTTCCACCAGACTTTCTGCTAGTTGGTATCCATGATACCTGCAGGTATCATGGATACCAACTAAAATAAATATTAATTATATCATTTGTTCTTATATTCTCGTGGAAAAAGTAGGAGGAGCTTAGCAAAGACTCTGATGGAAAAACTTGCAAACCCTAGCTACGTGTGTACGGCCCTTTAGTAAACAGAACTTAAAAACACTTAGAGCTATGCCGTGGACCTTTCGGAGACAGATCCATAATACACAGGAAATAATTTCATTTAATAATTAAGACGAGAAAGTTCAAATTCATTTCTTTACACTTCAGGATGTTAATTAATTGGTTATAATACAACAGTTTCTGTACTGAGATTTAACAGATATGAAATAGCTAATATATACCTACATCTACACCTTCGAGCTAATTTATAAATAAAAAATAGATAAAAACTTGACTTGACTAGTAATGAAAAGTAAAATCACAAAGTCAGTAAATAGATTCTAGACTTTCCAAATAATTACAGCTGAGAAATAATTACGAGTGAGAATTAATCATTCTAAATTATAAAATTTACTTAAATATTTTCACCTAATTATAATTATATTTTTAATTGTTATTTGTTTTACAGTCCGTCGTCATTAAGAAGTGAACTTTAGACTAATAAAAAGATAATAAGATTGTTTATGCAGGAAGATGTATAGTAATTTTAAATATAATCTGTATGATTTACTCTCCACATCCCCCTTTCCCAGATCTCCTTCACAATAATTATCAGCTCTTCTCCTCCGTTTCACCCAATCACCCCATTCCACCCAATCACCTCATTCCACCCAATCACCCCATTCCACTCAATCACCTCATTCCACCCAATCACTCCATTCCACTCAATCACCTCATTCCCCCCAATCACTCCATTTCAGATTACCAAAAAAATAACTCCTCCTTTTTAGGACTTTCATCAGCAGATGATTACTATTTCAAAATACCAGATGCTAAAAGAAAAATTATCAAAAATTTCATAGGTTGGTAGAAAAACAATTTCATTATGAGAAATTGCTTATAATGTGGATATCCATATTTAAATTTTTTGTTATGTATATTTTTTATCTGAACGTCAGATATTAAAGTGAATATTATTCCATTTCGTTTTCAACCTATTTTGAATACCCAAAGCTCCTCCATTTTAACTTTTTCTAAGTGTCAGATGGCCCCCACGTCTCATTTTACCCAAACGCTTCATATAATGAGTTTTTACAACGAGAGAAATTTATATATGATGGAGCAATCAAAGATAAAGACGGGACATCGCATATTATTTTACTGTCCCACCATAAATTAGAAGTAAAGAATACACAAACAAGTGATACGATTTTAGTTGCTCGAGTATACAGGGTTTCAACAATTTTATTATTCTATATGAATATAAGCAATTAACGCAATTGAAATTAAATTGTATTGCACTAAAGATCATCCATTATATTACACTTTCTTCCTTAAATTTTCCCACATTTTATGCGTTAGACAAAATAAAGAAATTCAATAATATAATATATTAATTCATTTTTATGATGTATCAATGCAACTGGTAGCTCTCAATGATATATCATTCAGTAAGATGATGAAATATCACATCCTTAGTCCTTATCATTAACAACCTTCCTGAACAAGGCAGATAAAAGGCAGTGTACTGTAGAGTTGAAATCAGTCGTGTGGTTGGTGCACTTCTGTTACTCGGTGCAATCAAAGATAGGTGCTACAATTCTCATTAGTCATACATAGTAGTTTGGTTGTTAGTCGAATATCAGTTTATTAATAATTATTGGTGCTGTCAAAGAACTCCTTGAGTTAAGGTGTTTATTCTTTTTGATGAAGTAACTTCTACCTATTCAAACGATTAACAACTATCCATATAATCGTCCACGGACATTTCGTCCAACGGACATTTCATCCAACGGACATTTCGTTTAACGGACATTTCGTCCACGAAATGCTTTATTTTGTATTATATTTATATTGTGTATAAATTTTATATTGACCATTATTTATATATATTTTGCAATATGAAAGTAGAAAACACCCTTTTTTATGGCAATTAAAAATTTATGGTATTTGCCTTAATTCTTATTGCAATCTTCTTCTCGTGCTCCTGCTGGCCAGCAACAGTGAAATAATAAAACTTAATATTTTATTTAATGATATGCAGGCAGGAATCGCTTTTATTTCACATTGGTCTAATAAAATCTGTAATAATAACGAGGCATGTCTCGAAGTTATTAGAGTATATGAAGATTGAAAATAACAATAATTACAATGAACACCAATATTATTACTCAGATTAGGTTATTAGAAGCAATATTGGTACAGAAATTAGTTTTTCATGACACATTATTTTTAACAGTAATTAAATAAAATATATACATGATACATGTACAGTCGAAAAAAGTGTATCCGTACCTAATGATTTTATGACAATTTACTATTTTTTTAATTACCATAATTAACGATACTAATTGTAAATTTGTAATGCTTGTAGATATTTTAAATTAGGTCTGTGTATTCGACGACAAATATGTAAGATTTGAAAATTATAGAAAATCAGGAAACTGTGATGTGAGATATACAGTATGTATACACATCATGCGGAGACTCTTTTCTCTGATAGTACATAATATACTACTAACAAAGTGATTGGTAATGAATTATGTTATAAAAGAATTAGGTAGATATCGGTACTTTTTAGTGTTGCCTTTATTTATTTAAACGTAAAAACGTCCATGCTATCAGACTGTTCTATATTTTCGAACTCATAATAAAACCATATATTTCATTATTATTTACCTCTATTGTAGTTATTTCATTCTCTTTCTTACCTTTCCGAACATTTAGTCTTGTTAGTACACTGTTATTTCAGTTCCATATTTTAAATACTCATAACTCATTAACTAATGCAAAGTATTAAAGGAGGTATATAATTTGAAGATACAGTAAAACCGTTTATCATGTCTAATTTCATAACTGCAATCGATAGGTAAACATTTTTTTATGTGTTCATATGAAATGGTTGGGAATAATTCACCATAATAATAACTGGCTATTAATATAATAGCGAAAAATATTGTGAAATATAACACATATACACTTTAGAATAGAAAATAAAGCAATTCGTGGACGAAATGTCCGTGGACGAAATGTCCGTGGACGAAATGTCCTAGACCCCCATATAATATATTGAAATGCTAAATATACGATAGCAATGCGTTTTATGAGTATGTAGCTCAATTATTAACATAGAATTTCAAACTAATTAAGCTGATGTTCTGATTTTGTGAAGTTCATCTTTTTCCCAATTAGTCACGGTGGAGAGGGGATAGAATATGCAATCCTCACCAAGGTTTTAGGATAGTTTTGATAATAATGTATTAAGCTTCCTGAAAGTTCATTACTTATATACAAAGATTAAAATGTACGCATCTTCAAGAAGAATTTTGTTAAATAATTCGTACTGCTTAATGTGTTACGAGTATTTAAATACATATTACATTGTATTAATACCATTCATTTGTGAAATAGATTTTAATATTGTACAGCTACTTGATATAAAATCAGAATAATATAAACTAGATTATGTGCACTCGGTAGAGCGCATGCCTTCGCCGCCGCTTATTCGTTTGCTATCAAAATCTAATTAACTGATAATTGTCCCACCAAGTTTCATGCAATTTGGTTCAATGCTTTTTGAGTTATTGAATTATAAATGACCTTGACCTTTAACTGGATCACTCCCATAATTCTATTAGACTATTTCTGAACATTGACCAATTGCACCATCAAATTTCAAACCATTTGGTTGAATAATTTTGAATTATTGAGTTACAAATGGTCTTGACCTTCATATTTGACCTTTGACCGATCGCTCCTAAAATCTAACAAAATGATTCCTGTTTTTTGAACAATCGTCACACCAAGTTTCATGCAATATGGTTTGATACTTTTTGATAAAAAAAATAAAAAGCTAGACTACGTGCACACGCTAGAGCACATACTTTCGCCGCCACTTAACAGTTTGCTACCAAAATCTAATAAACTGGTGACTGGATAGTGACCAACCGACCCACCAAGTTTCATGCAATATGGTTCAAAACTTTTTGAGTTATTGAAATGACCTTGACCTTGACCTTCGACTGGATCGTCCCCAAAACTCTACCAGATGGTTCATCTGGTTCATCTTGACCAATCGTTTTACCAAATTTCAATAACAAGATAATAAATAAATGCCGTCAATGATATAACCTTCCCGCATTCTGCGAAGGTAATAACACCTCTACAAATTAATGCTGCTTTTGTTATTCCGAAATCCACCATTGATTGACTGATAAATGTAGCTCCAATTTCATGGATAGATTAATTAATATGAAAAGTTTAATATTAATATTTTGCTGATTTCATAGATGTGTAACATAGCCTAGTCTCTTCAGCAATGAAAAAGTAAGTCGCATATGGAGGAGAGTCGGGGGAGTTAGGGAATTTGCAACAAAAAATATTATCTAGAGATTTAACTTCTTTTAGAGGAAATAAGACTAAATAGACAATACATTGAATGTTATATTTAACTTTGAAGTCGACGTAAATACTATTATTGACTTCCACTAAACACAAGTGAATTACAGAAAAGATTAAGATAAGAGCGTGTTTCGATGTTAAAAGACACTTGTATTTACCACGAGATGACAAAATATTAATAATACGAAGAATAGCTATTCACTCCCCTATCATTGCAACACTAGAGTACACATGCACCAAGTAATGACTTCACAGCGATTGAACGAAGGGACGAGGTTAACAAAGCTTATGAACAGAAATAACAGAATTGATAAGAGTCTTTGCCTCAAAAACTACAAGTTGATTTATAGAAGAGATAGGAAACTATACTGCGTATTTTTAGGTTCTAGGTCAATTGTTCGGAAACAATTGCTCGAAAGACAATTGCTCGAAAACAGTTGCTCGAAAAACAATTGCTCGAAAAACAGTTGCTCGAAAACAATTGCTCGAATGAACAATTGCTCGAAAGAACAATTGCTCGAAAGACAATTGCTCGAAAAATAATTGCTCGAATGAACAATTGCTCGAATTATAAAATTGCACAGTTTTCGATTTTACAAAAGTCAGTTATTCATGAAGTGGAGCTGCACCTAACAATCCTTGTTTCTTTTTAGTAATTGATCATTAATCATTCTATAAATGATTTCAATAATTACTCATTCTGCATAATCTTTTTTAGACCGTTTGTGTCATCTTGTATGTAACATGTGAATTGGAATCATGTGGTGAATCACTGCTATTCATGATTTTTTTTTTTATCATAAAACCCGAAAATTTTTTGTAGATTTATTAAAACTCTGGGTTTTATGTTCAAAAAAAGATGAATAGTAGTGATTCATAACATGATTCCAATTCACATGTTACATACGAGATGACACAAACGGTCTAAAAAAGATTATGCAGAATGAATAATTATTAAAATCATTTATAGAATGATTAATGATCAATTACTAAAAAGAAACAAGGATTGTTAGGTGCAGCTCCACTTCATGAATAACTGACTTTTGTAAAATCGAAAACTGTACAATTTTACGATTCGAGCAATTTTGTTCATTCGAGCAATTTGATAACTCGAGCAATTGTTCATTCGATCAATTGTTCGTTCGAGAATTATATTTCGACCAATTGTTTTCGAGCAATTGTCTTTCGAGCAATTGTCTTTCGAGCAATTGACTTTCGAGCAATTTACCGGCTACCGTATTTTTATCAGTATGGAAACAATGAAACAGTTTGTTCATTAAAGTAACTAATAAAAGTGTAGCTTGTATTAGTGTAGTATGGGAATTAATTATATAAAGTTAAACATTTGCTTTCTATTATCACTCGAGTGACGCTGAAGAAAAAGATTAGACGTTTTCTGCTTTAATTTATGATTCCTATTTGCCCGAATATATCTCACTTTACCATATAACTCTTTTCCACCACTGACAGAATTCATCCACTGTTCTGTGTGCATTTATTAAGGGGAGTGTCTCACTTTTTTACTTTTTTTTTATTTGAAGAGCGAGATGCTTGATTTTCTCAGACTTGATTATACTATAAAAATAGACAATTTCTTACTTAAGAATTTTTTTTAAAACAATTGCTCGAATGAACAATTGCTCGAAAGAACAATTGCTCGAAAGACAATAGCTCGAAAAACAATTGCTCGAATTATAAAATTGCACAGTCTTCGCAAAATTTCGATTTTTTTAAAATCCCTACTTCTCCTCATTTTTTGGCTTAGAGATTTCATTTTGTTCAGAATTGTGCACTTCACTTAGTACGATCCGTTCTATCAAATTAGCCTTTTCAAAAAAAAAAAAATAATAACATTTTTAAAAATTCAGATTATTTTTTGACGTATTGTATTTTTTAGTAAAATTAAAATCGCATTTTATAACCTTTAAAACGATACCTAGTAAATAAAATATGTTCCAGATTAAGTTGGGGTCAATTAGCCATTTAATATTTGACAGTTTTTCAGAAAGACCCTGAACCTGACATTACAAACTAACGTCGTGTATTTTTTCACTTTGAACTTAAAATTTAGTGAATTGGTAATACAATCTTTAAAAGCATGTGAAAAACATATTTCATCAAATTTCTTGAAATAGTGATTGTGACCATATAAATGTTAACAATATGGGACCTTCAAAACAAATTAATATTTTTCAAATCTGATACCACAGTCATCAAGATTAGTATGGAAGAAAAATACTTCAGATTTTAAGGATGTTAATCATTTAAAATGTACAATAACAAAAATTCGATACTTTGAATCATGTATAATTTTATATTTTTAGATATTATTCAGGTTTATATGATCAACAAATGTGAATCCTGATGAGCTACCATTCTATTTAGATAAAGTAATTAGATAATAGAATGTGGTTCTCACCCACCAGAGAGACTCTTTGGATTCTCTTCTTCTTGTGTTTCAATCATGTGTTCTTAGTCCAAGGTAACGATATATGCAAAAGAACCTTCAGACAATCAGGCAGTACCTTCAATATCATGTGAGTACAGTGATAACTTAGAAAATATTATAGTTCAAATGAATTTAATTTGCCACATTATAGGGTCGGACGGGGTATCACCGCGCATATTTTTTTTTTTTTCACCATTATCCTATTAGTATTTCTGGAGTCAAGTCGCGATGTATGTGGTGCTTTAGAAACGATCTGAAAAAGTTTTCGCTGGTGATTTTTAAATCACGCAAATTATCCAATAACTCTAGAACCGAGATATATAGATTCATATCGTTTTAACATGTTAACATAAACATTAACAATCACATTATGTCCAATTTTCAACTTCTCATTTTTAACGGGTTTTCTGCCACAACCGTGCGCAGTGATACCCCAGATAATTTAGAGGTAGAGGGGTATCACTGCGCATCATTAATAACCCTATTGGTATGTAAATAAATTTAAAAAATTTTGTTTCTATCTTTTAATAAAGGCATAAATATTGAATGAAGTGTTATGTAAGCATAATATTGATTAACTATAAATTTACGATCGTAGTAGCGATTGTAAATTGACCCCCCTTGATGTAGGGGGTATTAAGATATAGTGAGAGGTTATTGATTTAAAACAGTGATTAACAATAAACCTTCGATCGTATTATACTACTTGATTACTCGCTTAATCAGGGTAATTTAAGTTTGTAGAGATATACAAACTTATTACTTATTTTTATTAAGAGAAACATTTTATTAAGAGAATAAATCTTTTCAATTTTGAATCTACTAATCCCCTTAATTACAATTGAAGTGTGTTGCTTTGATGGGTAAAAAATGATTTCAAATGGATGAAAAACATCGATTGGTACTATACTTTCTCTGTATACAGTACAGTTTACTATTAAAATGACCTCCCACGCGGCAAATTTCCTTGGGACAACATTGGGACTTGACTGCAACACATATTAGGGACTACATTGGGACCCATGATTGGGATAACCTTGTTTTTTGTACAGGTTGGGCCAAGGTTGGGACCCAAGATTGGGACAAAAAAAGTTCCCAATGTTGGGAAATATTTACATTAATGTCCCAAACCCAATATTGTTGGGACAACATTAGAACAATGATGTCCCAATGTTGTCCCTTGAGTAATACTAATCACAATGTTGTCCCAAAATATTTATTTATTTTATTAGGGGCTTAACCTCTGCCTCTGAACTAAAGACTACATCGCGGACGTCAAAAGGAAAATATAAACAAATAAACAAGGGACTGAAAGAAGAAATCAGACAGGAAAGTGGCTCCTAGAAAAGAGTCACCTACCATGCACCGTCGGTGACATTGTTCATGAATGCAGATTAGATACTCTGTGAATGCAGTTATTTCCCTAATAATTAAATATCTGCTTAATTTCTTAATTATTCATCTTGCAAAAGATATTATTATGTAATTGTTTGAAGAAAAAATCAATTATAAGCTATACTGTATTTGATAAATGGAAAGAAGTTTCACTCTGAATTTAGAGCCTAGCACTAAAATCAGAGGAAATACTATCATCTTAAGATCGAAGCTCTCTCATATTTACAAACAGTTAGTTCTTCATATAGAGTTATTGAAGGTTAAAAAAATAAGTAAAACAAAAGTTGCTCAATTATTTTATTTATTCATTGCACATGATTGCTGTAAGGTATACAAGTTAACAACTATTAAAACAGCTATCTTGATCAGAATAACTGACACTTGTCAAAACAAGCTTCCGAATAAAAGAATACGTACAGGCATCTCCCGATTTAGTTACCAAATCACGACTCAGTTTAGTTACAAAACGGGAACTAAAGCAAATAAAAGTAACAAGAAATTTATAATTGTCACTCCTCGAATATATACATCTCATTTTCTATGAGTTATAGAAAGTAAATTTGTTTTAGGGTTATTAACTTATTAGAGTACTTACGCATATAAGCATATTAATAATAATATACAGTCTTTCATTGTTTGTGACTGTGATAAAAAAGTTTAACGTCATGCATTTATTAAATGTTTTAAAATCCATCCATAGCTTAACTCTCACTCAGTATAGGTGAGTAATTAAAAGATACTTAGATTTCTATAATTATTGTGCTACATTTAACTAACCACAATTTTATGCTCTACGAAATGTTTTTGGTAGTAGGGTACTAAGTTCCAAGATATTGATTGGTTCTACAATTTCAGACACGTCAGAAAAGAAAATATTATAATTATTATTTATCTTCTATTAAAATTGGTATTCATGGATACCAATTGAAATAAAAGTTAAATAATGATTATCATATAAAGATTTTTACGTGTTTGAAAATATGGAACCGTTCGATAACAAGGAACTTACCCTAAAATGGGACATGTTGAATTTCTGAACCAATTCCTTCTAATAACCTCCTATGAATTATAATTTTTTTTTAATTAGTGTGAAATAATCACAAAAAATTGTCTCCGTTTTCTATGTCTACGAACGGTTCTTATTTCGAATCATGACTCGAAATAAGGACCACTTTTACGAAAGTGAGTTGTACTTAAAGCGAGGCCTGCCTGTACTTATAATTCAAATGCAGAAATAATTCATAAAATCTAGAGTCCAGAGAAACTGGAGAGATACAGGCCTTTTCTGTAATCTCAGTATAGATCCACCTTAGCAGAGCAGGGTCACATAGGTAAATTGCGGCTCTTTAATTTTTAATTGCGGCCTTCTCAAGTCAGTCTCTAAAACTTTATGAACCGAAATTACATTGAAATGTTGCATAGCTATCAAAAGAAGCGCAGTGCATGCTATAATTTATGAATTCAAAATTTCAACGAGTGTTTTGAAGCTATGATGTTTCTCTTGTTAGAGGCCGCAGTTAGGCTAGGGGTAAATTTGTGCTTTAGATCCACCACCGATTTTCTATATTTTAACTCAATATATAGGTAAAAGGTGTAATTTTATGACGTTTTTCACGCATACCATTTGTTGTGGAAATTCTTGGTTCTAGATATATAGCACAATTAATTTTCCGGTAGGCTGATTTTGGTAGGGGGTCTGTAAAGATACAATTATTGAAGTTATATCTGATATAGCATCAAAAATATGTATTTTGAGGGGCATGCCGCCCCCAATCCCATCTTGCCAGGTCATTAAAAAATCATGAAGCGTGCAGTACACTAAAATAACTGATACAACAACCTACGATAACGTTTTCACACCACAAAACGATTGTATCCAAAAACTCTAGATGACGGAAATTCTAGAATAAAGGGCTAGTAGCTAAAGGTTATGCCTAATTTTATTTTTGTAATGGAAACTTAATTGCGTTATATCTCGTAAACAAAGAGTTTCCACAAAAAATGGTATTCGTGATAAACGTTTTAAAAGGGCTCCTTTTATCTATATAAAGTATCAAAATATTGAAAACTAGAGGCGGACCTAAAGCGCATAAATACATAGCTAGGTCCTACTTTTACTATTTTTCAAATTGAATGGACTTCATATTTCACAAAATAGACGAACCAAATTGGTTTAGATATAAATTTCAAGGTTGATAGCTTACTTTGGGAGGGGTAACTACTATCTGCTTAGTGTTATGTATCTATGGCCCATGAATTTGAACAATAATTGGATAAAATATCGTGATAACATTGGGACATGCCTGGGATAACAATATTGGTTCAACTGTGATGTCCCATTGTTGGGACAACATTTCTCCCAAGTACATAAGCAAGTCCCTATGACACAACCTGGTCCCAATCGTGTTACAAGAAAATTATGCTGCCTGGGAGCTACTTGTAACTCTAGCTAATTTATCTTAAATTTAATTTAGATTAGATATTTGTAAGAAAATTCCTAAGATTTAAAAATGAATAACTCCGTTATGAAGAGATTGGTATCAAGTAAATTATTCGAAAATAATTATTCGAAAAACAATCGCACGAACGAACAATTGAGAATGAGCAATAATTTGTTGCTCGAAGGTTAAATCAGTTTGTATGGGGGTCTGAAGGGGGGAAGGATATTTAAGATTTTATAAAGATTCAGTACATTTAGAGTAGAATACAGGAAATTGGTATCAATGATATCAATATCAATGATATGAGCACATCTACACTCTACAGTCTACAGTATTTGTGAAGATAACTTTCTTTGTATCCAAAGGATGTTCAATAACTTTATTCATCATCAAAGAAAATAGTAACTGTGGTTATATACAAAAAGAGGAAAAACGTCACTGTGTTGATGTACTATCAGAGAAAAGAGTCACTGTGCTGATGTACTATCAGAGAAAAACGTCACTGTGCTGATGTACTATCAGAGAAAAGAGTCACTGTGATGATGTACTATTAGTGAAAAGAGTCACTGTGATGATGTACTATCAGAGAAAAGAGTCACTGTGATGATGTACTATCAGTGAAAAGAGTCACTGTGTTGATGTACTATCAGTGAAAAGAGTCACTGTGATGATGTACTATCAGAGAAAAGAGTCACTGTGATGATGTACTATCGGAGAAAAGAGTCACTGTGATGATGTACTATCAGAGAAAAGAGTCACTGTGATGATGTACTATCAGAGAAAAGAGTCACTGTGATGATGTACTATCAGAGAAAAACGTCACTGTGCTGATGTACTATCAGAGAAAAGAGTCACTGTGATGATGTACTATCAGTGAAAAGAGTCACTGTGATGATGTACTATTAGTGAAAAGAGTCACTGTGATGATGTACTATCAGAGAAAAGAGTCACTGTGATGATGTACTATCAGTGAAAAGAGTCACTGTGTTGATGTACTATCAGTGAAAAGAGTCACTGTGGATGATGTACTATCAGAGAAAGAGTCACTGTGATGATGTACTACCGGAGAAAAGAGTCACTGTGATGATGTACTATCAGAGAAAAGAGTCACTGTGATGATGTACTATCAGAGAAAAGAGTCACTGTGATGATGTACTATCAGAGAAAAGAGTCACTGTGATGATGTACTATCAGAGAAAAGAGTCACTGTGATGATGTACTATCAGAAAAAAGAGTCACTGTGATGATGTACTATCAGTGAAAAGAGTCACTGTGATGATGTACTATCAGAGAAAAGAGTCACTGTGATGATTTACTATCAGAGAAAAGAGTCACTGTGATAATGTACTATCAGAGAAAAGAGTCACTGTGATGATGTACTATCAGAGAAAAGAGTCACTGTGATGATGAACTATCAGAGAAAAGAATCACTGTGATGATGTACTATCAGAGAAAAGAGTCACTGTGATGATGTACTATCAGAGAAAAGAGTCACTGTGATGATGTACTATCAGAGAAAAGAGTCTATGTGATGATGTACTATCAGAGAAAAGAGTCACTGTGATGATGTACTATCAGAGAAAAGAGTCACTGTGATGATGTACTATCAGAGAAAAGAGTCACTGTGATGATGTACTATCAGAGAAAAGAGTCACTGTGATGATGTACTATCAGAGAAAAGAGTCACTGTGATGATGTACTATCAGAGAAAAGAGTCACTGTGATGATTTACTATCAGAGAAAGGAGTCACTGTGATAATGTACTATCAGAGAAAAGAGTCACTGTGATGATGTACTATCAGAGAAAAGAGTCACTGTGATGATGTACTATCAGAGAAAAGAGTCACTGTGATGATGTACTATCAGAGAAAAGAGTCACTGTGATGATGTACTATCAGAGAAAAGAGTCTATGTGATGATGTACTATCAGAGAAAAGAGTCACTGTGATGATGTACTATCAGAGAAAAGAGTCACTGCGATGATTTACTATCAGAGAAAGGAGTCACTGTGATGATGTACTATCAGAAAAAAGAGTCACTGTGATGATGTACTATCAGAGAAAAGAGTCACTGTGATGATGTACTATCAGAGAAAAGAGTCACTGTGATGATGTGCTATCAGAGAAAAGAGTCACTGTGATGATGTACTATCAGAGAAAAGAGTCACTGTGATGATGTACTATCAGAGAAAAGAGGTCACAGTGATGATGTACTATCAGAGAAAAGAGTCACTGTGATGATGTACTATCAGAGAAAAGAGTCACTGTGATGATGTACTATCATATAAAAGAGTCACTGTGATGATGTACTATCAGAGAAAAGAGTCACTGTGATGATGTACTATCAGAGAAAAGAGTCAATGTGATGATGTACTATCAGAGAAAAGAGTCACTGTGATGATGTACTATCAGAGAAAAGAGTCACTGTGATGATGTACTATCAGAGAAAAGAGTCACTGTGATGATGTACTATCAGAGAAAAGAGTCACTGTGATGATGTACTATCAGAGAAAAGAGTCACTGTGATGATGTACTATCAGAGAAAAGAGTTACTGTGATGATGTACTATCAGAGAAAAGAGTCACTGTGATGATGTACTATCAGAGAAAAGAGTCAATGTGATGATGTACTATCAGAGAAAGAGTCACTGTGATGATGTACTATCAGAGAAAAGAGTCACTGTGATGATGTACTATCAGAGAAAAGAGTCACTGTGATGATGTACTATCAGAGGAAAGAGTCACTGTGATGATGTACTATCAGAGAAAAGTGTCACTATGATATGTACTATCAGAGAAAAGAGTCACTGTGATGATGTACTATCAGAGAAAAAGAGTCACTGTGATGATGTACTGTCAGTGAAAAGAGTCACTGTGATGATGTACTATCAGAGAATGAGTCACTGTGATGATGTACTATCAGTGAAATGAGTCACTGTGATGATGTACTATCAGTGAAAAGAGTCACTATGATGATGTACTATCAGAGAAAAGAGTCACTGTGATGATGTACTATCAGAGAAACTAATCACTGTGATGATGTACTGTCAGAGAAAAGAATCACTGTGATGATGTACTATCAGAGAAAAGAGTCACTGTGATGATGTACTATCAGAGAAAAGAGTCAATGTGATGATGTACTATCAGAGAAAAGAGTCACTGTGATGATGTACTATCAGAGAAAAGAGTCAATGTGATGATGTACTATCAGAGAAAAGAGTCACTGTGATGATGTACTATCAGAGAAAAGAGTCACTGTGATGATGTACTATCAGAGAAAAGAGTCACTGTGATGATGTACTACCAGAGAAAAGAGTCACTGTGATGATGTACTATCAGAGAAAAGAGTCACTGTGATGATGTACTATCAGAGAAAAGAGTCACTGTGATGATGTACTATCAGAGAAAAGAGTCACTGTGATGATGTACTATCAGAGAAAAGAGTCACTGTGATGATGTACTATCAGAGAAAAGAGTCACTGTGATGATGTACAATCAGAGAAAAGAGTCACTGTGATGATGTACTATCAGAGAAAAGAGTCACTGTGATGATGTAACTATCAGAGAAAAGAGTCACTGTGATGATGTACTATCAGAGAAAAGAGTCACTGTGATGATGTACTATCAGAGAAAAGAGTCACTGTGATGATGTACTATCTGAGAAAAGAGTCACTGTGATGATGTACTATCAGAGAAAAGAGTCACTGTGATGATGTACTATCAGAGAAAAGAGTCACTGTGATGATGTACTATCAGAGAAAAGAGTCACTGTGATGATGTACTATCAGAGAAAAGAGTCACTGTGATGATGTACTATCAGAGAAAGGAGTCACTGTGATGATGTACTATCAGAGAAAAGAGTCAATGTGATGATGTACTATCAGAGAAAAGAGTCACTATGATGATGTACTATCAGAGAAAAGAGTCACTGTGATAATGTACTATCAGAGAAGAAAGTCACTGTGATGATGTACTATCAGAGAAAAGAGTCACTGTGATAATGTACTATCAGTGAAAAAGAGTCACTGTGATGATGTACTATCAGAGAAAAGAGTCACTGTGATGATGTAC